>CM031244.1:693277509-693410086 GCA_018340775.1 Taxus wallichiana var. yunnanensis | reverse complement strand
CTATGCCTAAATAAAAATGCCATTTGGATTGTCTAATTTCAGTGCATTGACCTTTCAAAGAGCCATGGATATGGAATTCAAATGGATAATTAACAAAATAGTGCTGATCTATCTGGATGACATCATTGTGTTCTCCAAAAAACGCAGTAATCCACCTTTTTCACCTAAAGCAAGTGTTTCAAAGTGTAGGAGATTTGGGGTATTTTGAAACCTCAAAAATACATATTCTTGGCCCATGAGGGTAGGCTTTTAGGCCATATTGTGTCTAAGGAGGGTCTAGCAATTGACCCGAGAGAGAGTTGAAGTAATAAGAGCACTTTGCCATTACCAAGCCACAAGAGAGCTCTTCAAAGCTTGTTAGGGAAGATCAAATTTGTTTGAAGGTTTGTCCCAAACTTTTCCACCCTTGTTAAGCTAATAACATTGATGTTGAAGAAGAGCTTAGAATTAAGATGGATAGTGAAGGAACGACAAGCTTCAAAGCTATCAAAGAAGCTATATCACAAGCCCCAAACTCTTGTGAATCTAGATTTCTCCAAGGATTTCATACTATATGCCTTTGGTGGTAGTGACACTATCTCTATAATCTTAGTTCAGAAGAACAAAGAAGACACAAAACAACCAATTGCCTTTTTCAGTTAAGGTTTGGAAGACTATGAAGTAAGATATTATTTCATTGAAAGAAAGTCTTGGCGAGTGATCGGAGGACTAAAAATTTCAAGCATCTTGTTTTGAACAATAAGATTCAAATGTTAGTCTCCCATGCAAGAGTTAAATATTTCCTTCTAGTAAGGATTTGAATTAAAAAAGAGCAGGATGGATCACTCTGTCATGGATTATGACATTGATATCAAGGTCACTAAGTTGTCCATGGTAAAGGGTTGTGTGAACAACTAGCCTCAAGTCAGCAAGAAGGAGAAAATCAGTGAAAAAGAGGTTGTTTTTGTCCTACAGAATAGTCAAGAAGAAGAAGATGTTGATGTACCTACCTCTTGTTGGACTCAAGACATGGTGCACTTCCTTTGAATGGGCTTGTGTCCTCATTGGATGAGTAAAGAAAAAATAAGGCATTTTAGACTCCATGACATCCCATATGTTTTCATTGATGGCATCTTGTTTAAAAGGGACATAAATGGTGTTCTGATAAGATGCATTGGGATCAGATAAGGTTGAAAGAGTGTTACAAGAATTCCATGTTGGGGCAGCTAGAGGTCATTTTGCTCCAAGGGTGACAACACTCAAAATCATGAAAGTAAGATATTATTGGCCTAAAGTGTTTAGTGACTTCTGCGCATGGATCAAAATATGCAAGAATTGTGCATTCTTCAAAGGCAAAGAAAAGCTAGCAGCACTTCCATTGCACCCAATTTCAGTTGATCAACCTTTCATGCAATGGGGATTGGACTTCATTGGAGTCATCAATCTAAATTCAAGCCAAGGCCACAAATGGATTTTGACAACAACTGATTATTTCACCAAGTGGACCAAAGCAGTGGCACTCAAAGAGGAAAATGAATCTAGCATACTAGATTTCTATGAAGGATTAGTGACCAGATTTGGGGTACCAACTACCATCATATCAGATAATGCATTGGCCTTCATAGGTTCTAAGGTCACTAGAATGGGTAGTCAAGAACAAGATTTACTTGAGCACCTCATCAAACTATTACCCTCAAGGTAATGGTCAGGCTGAGTCTACAAACAAGAACCTATTAAGGATCATCAGGAGAAATCTTGATGAAAACTAGAGGACTTGGCATACAAATCTCAAATCAGCCTTATGGGCTGATAGGACAACACCCAAAATATCCACAGGTAGCTCCCCATTCAAGCTTGTTTATGGTAAAGAGTTAGTGTTTCCTATATCATTAGAGTTTCCAACATTGGAACTCATGAGACAACTGGAGATGTCTGATTTTGAACCAATAGAGGCCAGGTATGTAGAAATGATGGAGTTGGAGGAAACTAGAGAGCATGCACTCCAAACAATTGAGAAGGACTAAGCGACTTAATTTAAAGATGCTTTGATAAGAAGGAAAGAACAAGAAAATTCTAGGAAGGAGACTGGTGTTGAAATGAGATGTAGATCGAGCAAAAACCGGGAGACACTCAAGTTGATGCCATTTGGAGTGGCCCTTATATGGTCACAAAATGCAAAAGTAGAAATTATTTTCAATTATCTACATTATATGGCAAGGAGTTGCAGATTCCAATGAATGGGATCTATCTTAAGTACTACTACTAATAGGAAAGTTCTCACCTTGTACATATTATCTTAGTTTCTTTTCCTCTAAGTGTTGGTGCACATTGTCTTGCTATAGTCTAGGTTACTTTTATCCTAAGTGCTTTGCACATGCTCTACATGTTCTACTTGGAACATGTATGATTTTCAATTTTGTATATAGTCGTGGTGATGTTTTTTTTGCTCTTTGCATAGTCCATTTAGAGAGGCAAATGAACCTTGGGTCAAAACAAATTTTGCTCTCAGAAACCTTCATTTCGATATTTCTTGTGAAAAATTGAGAGCACCAATAGTCATGCTCATGAATCAAACTGAATCTACATAAACCGATGTCCTCGAATCCATGCCCAACGGATGCTAAAACGGCCACCGATCATTCATCTAGCAGGAATATACCCATACGAGTCACCAAATTACTATCCATATTTCACCCCTAGGAAAAATAATGGATGGCCATGACCCATAGAGAAAGAACCTAAGAAGCCACATTCAAATCCTAGGAATAGGTAGAAAAGGCCCATAAATGGAGTGATGGAAGTTGAGAGAGAAGAAATGACCCTATGCGGGAAAAAGTGACTCTGTCAATCCATTTCATGCCTCAAACCTATTTTACAAAGCTACAGGTATACTCAACAATGAAATTGTAGGGGCAAAGAGAAAGGGGTAGTACCGCAGAGAGGCGGGAGTAAGAAAGGAGAAAAAGCGGTGAGGATTCAAATTTTCGGGCGTAAAAACAATTTGGGAAAGAGTCTAAAATTGACTAAGTATGGAGAAGCAAGTGGAGAGAGCCACATGTCCTAACGCTCCTCCAAAGATGAATCCAAAAGGAGAGGGCTCAAAAAAGCGTTGCATCTTCGTGTCCCTAGGCTTGAATGGAGGTAAGGTCAAATGGTCGGACGACGGGGATGGGTCTCAAAAAAATTGGCTAAGTATAAATGTGCAAGTGGAGAATGCCAAGTGTCAGCTTGGCGCATCTCCAAGAGTTGGTCAAAAGTAGAGACCCAAATGAGCACGAGCTCACCACGTAGCCCAGAGCCTAAAGATAAGAGGGCATTGAAAAGTCCACAAACCTACGAGAGGCTACCAAGTGTCAACTCGATGCTCCTCCAAAGGAAAAATTTTGAATCGGGCTTTCAAGCAAGCGTGAGGCCGCCACGTGTCCATATTTGAAAAAGGGGCAGAGTCGGTTGAATAGTCAATGCATAGGCCAGCCGACGGATCTTGCCGAGTCTCTTTAAATGGTGCGTTAATTCAAAGTTAAATCCAGAAAAGGGTTTCCAAACAAGCTGGTGCCGCCACGTGTCCCACGTCAAAGCGGTTGTTGGGGAAAAATTTGGTTTTTTGCCCCTTACCCCAAAAAGTGTAAAAGTTTCAAAATGGGCCACGACTCCACCAAAGGGAAAAAGTCGGCATTTAAACACGAGTCAAGTGAAGGCAAGGAGTTGAAAGAAAAGGTGAAAATTTTCCTTTGACAAAGGGGCACAAAGGGAAAAGTTGGAGCATATCTCCTAGCCAACCAAAGGGTGCCACGTATTCAAGTGGAGCAGCGGAGGCTATGGGAATTTTCTAGATTTTGTGATTCTTGCGGGAAAGGTGGAAAAGATAAATTCTGAAACCTGCAAACCTCATTTTTCCCTAGTATGGTTGCCATTTTTCCCATATTAAAGAGGTACCCACTTTTAAACTGGTTTTCCCACCCATTTTTATGGAATTGATGCAAACTTTGAAGGGGCATATCTTTCGACTCAGGGCTCAAAATATTACAAATCGACATCGTTGGAAAGATTTCGACCTTGTCTACACCATAGAGGCATGAAAGTTTAATTTTTGGGAGGTTAGGTGGGGAAAAATGGGGAAAAGAATTCAGACCTTTAATGCAGGATCTCTTTCTTCCAACTACCAGATCATATTTGATTTGCTCTGTCATTTCTCCTTTTTCAAGGCATTGAATGATGGCTTGGTGTAGTGAGAAAGATTTGCAATAAATTTAATGGGTGTCATTAGATAGTGGTGGTTGAGCTTGAAGATTTTTTCTCACTTCACTCTCTTTCTACCATCTCGTATCTCGATCTATAAATATAGGTCGGGACTCATTGTAAAGGGTTGGACATTCTCTTTTCTTTTGCAGGCTCCCCTTTCCTTCTAGCAAAGGACTCATGGAGTTCAGACCTTCCATTAAAACTGTAATATGCTTTCTCACCTCTTGGCCATTTATTAATGTATTGTATCAATCTACAGAGTAATAAAACATGTTTTGTGATTGATTCTAGATCCTTTCTTGTCTTCTTTGCTCTCATCTGGTCTTTCATTATTAATTTGGTTATCTGTGCTCGATTATTGTATGCATTTTATTCGGTTTGTGTCTATCAGCAAAACAAGTGTCCATCATTCCTTTGGTGCATCACCTCGTAGTTTAGCTTTTGTTTTAATTTCTATATTCCTTCTATCCTTGTCTCCTTGGTAAATTTTAGATTAGGATTAAGAACAGACCCTCTACAAGTTTCTACGTATGCACCTAAATAGAGGAATAGGAACCAACCTTTAATATGGAGAGTCTTCCTATTATATAGAGTCCCACACTTTGAGGAAGATTCAATGTTATGTGGATTACACCAAATGATTTTCCTTAGAAAATCATATCCATAACTCATTGGGGGTCTTTGTGATTTTGCACTAATAATTATAATGAAATCTATGTGTGCAACAATTCTCTAATTCTACTTGTGCAGATTTCACACTTCTATGTGTGCATACAAAGCAATTACAATTGTTGTTATTTAAATAGAATAACTCACCCACTAACAACTCTTCAACTGAGCATTCTAAATTTAAACTCTTGCTTTAAAATAGTTGCATGTTGTGTAATAAAGTAGATTTATTTGAATTAAATATAATCCTAAAAATAGGACTTTAACTAAAGCAAGACTCATGCTAAACTAAAGAAAATTAAATCTATTTTTAATCCTTCTAAAAAGCTATGTTGGAATTAGCAATGCATGGTGCATGCATATTTCCAACATTCCCCCTTGATTTCAAATTGTAGATTTCACTCTTTTGGAGCTTCATTTGATGTTTTGATCTGCCATGCACAGGATCACAAACTCCCAAAAAAATCTCTCAAATATTCAAAACTTATTTTGTGAAAGCCTTTGTAAAAATGTCTACAAACTGATCTTTGGATTTGCAAAATTCAAGAATTATTTTCTTTTCTGCATTTTACCAAGATCCCGATGAAATGATATCTTGTATCAATATGTTTTCTCCTCTTATGAAAAATATGATTTTTGGACAATGCTATGGCCGAGTTGTTGTCACAAAAAATCTGCGTAGCTTCCTCTTGTTTTATGTTGTAAATCATCAAGACTCTTCTCATCCAAACAACTTGACATGCTGCTCCTTTTGCTGCTACATACTCTAGTTTTCTTGAAGATAACATGACAATGGAGTGCTTCTTTGATGCCCATGAAACCATTCCTCTTCCCAAGTGAAAGGTATAGCTAGATGTGCTTTTACGATCATCTATAAATCCAACACTGTCACTTATTTGTATAACCAATGAGTTTGAACTCATCGATCTTGAATAAAGAATTCCATGATTCCTTGTTCCACATACATACCTCAAAATTTATTTTCCATCTTTCCAATCTGAATCTTTTTGAGATTCCATAAACCTTGATATGAGGCTCACACCATACATGATATCAGGCCTTTTGGCTATCAAATATATAAGACTTCCAACCTAACTTTTTAAATAATGTTGGATCCACAAATGATCCTTCATCCTCTTTTCTCAACTTCAAACCTACTGCAACTGTATTGGCACTGGATTACAATTCAACATGTTAAACCTTTTCAAAATATCATTTGCATACTTTTCTTGTGAGATAAAAACTTCACCTTCTGATTTTTGAACTTCAATGCCAAAAAAATAATGCATAAGACCAAGATCTTGTCATCTCAAATTCCTTCTTCATGGCTGATTTGAATGACTTTGTAGATAGATTTCAGTAATGATCAAATCATCTATGTATAAACAAACAATTATAATCTTACCTTTCTCATTTATCTTGGTATATAAGGTAAGCTCACTACTACTCCTAATGAAACCATTCTCAATCAAATAAGAATCTATTTTATTGTACCAAGCTCTAGGTTCTTGCTTGAGACCATAGAACACTTTCTTCAATATGTATACTTTTCCTTCATTACCTTCAATCTCATAACCTTCTCGGCTCATTTAAATAAACTTCCTCTTCAAGGAATCCATTTAAGAATGCTTATTTAACATCCATCTAATAAATAGGCCATTTTTTAGAATAAATTGCTAAAACCATTCTTACCGTGTCCAAACGTTTTTAGTGCAAATGTTTTGTCGTAGTCAACTCCATATTGCTGCGTAAAACCTCTTGCAACTAGCCTTTCTTTGTGTTTATGTACTTTTCCATCAACAATGTATTTTGTCTTGTAGACCCACTTAACTCCTATCATGTCCTTTACTTTTGGAAGATCCATCGGCTCCCATGTTTGATTCTTCTCTATAGCATCAATCTCATCATCCATGGATTTTTTCCCAAACTTCATTCTTTATAGCCTCTTCATAATATACTAGATCTATAGCTTGAGAAAATAATGCAAAATTGAAAATTAATTAGTTGTATCAACATTATAAATCTCACTTAAACTTCTTGTTTTCCATTCATGCAAGATCTTATTCGATGTAGGACTGATTTTTGGTGATGGAGTAGCTTATAGTTTCTCTCTGTGGTGTCTCTTGCATGGCTGAAGATGGCTGAAATCTTGGTGACCTCTTGACTATAGATGGAGGTGTAGCTTGTGCTACAACTTGTGGTGTATGTTCAAGATTTGTAGATACAATACCTTGATGTTCTAAACTTTCATCTGTCATATCATCATGTAGAATAGTTGTTATAATCATTTTATTGTCTATACTTTCATCCCATGCTTCATTCTCAAGAAAGTGTACATCCCTACTGATCCCAACCTTAATAGTGACTTGATTGTATAAATTGTACACTTTTGTATTCTCTGAATACCCAAAATCATACACTTTTCTCCTTTTTGTCTAAGTTCTTCCTTAGCTCATCGGTAAATGTGCAAATGCTACACAACCAAAAATATGAAATGTGAAACACTCTGTTTGCGGTTAGTCCACACTTTGTCGAGGAACCGTGTTCATAAAAGTTTCATTGGACACTTGTTCAAAATATAAACAAAATTTTCTACTTCTTTTTACCCAATAATCATTTGGAAGATGTTTTTCCTTCAACATGCTTCTCACCATCCCCATGATGGTTCTATTTTTCCTTTCGCACACATCGTATGTCTTTGTGGTGTATACCAGTAGTAAACTACTTGTCTATACCATGATATCTACAAAAATTCATAAACTCATTAGAAACATACTCACCTCCTCTTTTCATTCCGAGAACTTTGATGTAGTATCCACTTTTCTTCTCCACTAATGCCTTGAAGCTGCTAAAATGTATCAAAGGCATCGATTTATTTCTCAAAAAAATAAACCCTTTTTTTCCTTGTGTAATCATCAATGAATGTCATAAAATAAATACAACCTCAATAGAAGCTATCTGCATAGGTCCACATAAACTGAGTGTACAATCTCAAGTGGTGCACTTGCTCTTGCTATTTTGCCAACTTGGGAATGAATCTCTATATTGCTTCCCCAAAATACAACCTTCACATACTCTTTATGGTTTTTGAATCAATAGAAAACCTTTAACCATATTATTTTTATGTAATTAATTCAAACCTCCAAAATTAAAATGTCCATACCTTAGATGCCAAATCCACGAGTCATCCTTCATGATTGAATGAAAATTTGATTATGTTCCTTCAAAGATAGGACTCAACTATATTTACGAGGAATCGACACACGAGGACTCACTTGTTGTAGTGCAAACCTAATTTTGATTGGTGCAAGACTCTGTTACACTAGTGCATGACTCTTTTACCTTAGCGCAGGACTCATCTGTTTGAGCAACGCATGACTTTGCTATGAATTGAGTATTGATTTTGCTTTATGAACATGATTTGATTTCTTCTTTTTTCTAGGTTTTAAAATCAATGGAAACATCCTATTTCTGCTCATCTTCACTTTTGTAATCAACTAAGTGCTAGGAGCTTTGTCCACAATCATACACTCATTGTCTTCCATATAAACTCGGTATCCTTTATGTACCAGTTGTCAATACTCATAAGGTTATGTTTCAAACCTACAACATAGTAAACATCTTACATACTTGTTTTCTCCCCTTGTCTTGTTAGAATACTAACCGTGCCTTTTCCTTTCACAGACACAATATTGTTATTTCCAAGAGTTACATCACTCTTAAGTGAATCATCCAAACTAGAAAACAAATCTAGATTACATGTCATGTGATTATTGCAACTTGAATCCAAGTACCATACATCACATGGATTCTCTTTTGATAGATTACATTCAATAGGGGATAAAGAAGGTACTTCTTCGGTAATCATTGTGCATGCAATAAACATTGGTTTAAAAATAAAACTTCCAACCTGATTTTGATTTTTCCTCTCGATCATATTGCTTTTTCTTGCAATCATAAGCATAGTGCCCATATGTTTTGCAATAATGGACCTGAACATGAGACTTATATTGTCGCCGACCATAACTATGTTCTTAATTCCTGTCCTCTTCAACCTAAGCTTGTTGAACTACTGTCGTGTCCTCTAGATGGACTTCTTCCTCGCCTTTGGAGCTGAAACTACCTCTTCTTTTCCACACTACCGATGTTTGAGATGAAAAAGCATGATCTACACTTGCATGTGATCTATTCATCCTCTGTTAATGATTGATTAGTGATGCATGCAACTCATCAATATAAAACCCTGACTTATATCCTTAATTTCTTCAATAGTAACAACTAAAGGATAAAATTTCTTAGGAAAACTTCTAAGAATTTTTTTAATAATCCTTTGTCTTCAAGAGTCTCACCATGGGATTTGATTTGATTGACTAAGCCAACTACATAAGTAAAAAATGATTCTACTGAATATGAATCTTTCATTGCAAAATTCTCAAATATCTATGAAGTAACTATAGCTTGGTGGTTTTTACTTTCTCCTTATCTTGATATTTAAATTGTAAAGTATCCCATGTGGTCTTTGCTTTGGGCTATTGCCACTCTTGGAAGAATGATTTTGTGCATCACACGATGAATATAGAAAAGAGCTTTGCCATCATTATTTTATAATTCATTCAAAGTGTCTTTCTCTTGTGTTTGAGTGCTATGTGTTGTTTGCATTTCCTCCATTTTGCACCATTATGAAGGAATCCCCAAGTTTACTTTGCGTTTTTGCCCTAATTTTTCCCGTTTCAAATGCCTCTGCCATTTTTTCATTTTTTCCTGGCCTTTGGAGCTCAAAATCATTTGATTTGTACTTATTTTCCCTCAAAAATCCCTTTCCATGGTCGTAAATTGCCTAAAATCACTTTCCATTTGTCTTTTGATCAAAAAATTCTTCACCCACGAAGAAAAAATGATTTTGGGGGTCACTGGCAATTTCTACATTTTTTTATGGTCATACGAGCATCCTTTTCCCATCAAATTCTAGCTCATATACTTTACGTGGCCATTTGTAATTGGACAAGGATCGGTGGGTCATTTCTAAAAACTTAACATTTTTGTGTTTTTGGAAAAATGTGCAAGTTGCCCCCGCAGCTCCGCAGGCCCCAGAGGAGGTACACACGTGTCAGCAGGCAGAGTGAAGGGAGGAGTGGGTCATTTTGTGCCTTAGGGAACTTTGGAAAATGCATGGAAATGAAGAAAATCCCTAAGGCCCACATCCAATCAGAGGAGGACACGTGGCAGGTGGGGAGATGGAAAGGCGGAGGAGTTTGATACTTTTGGCCTTTGGTGAAAAAGAGTTAAAGTATAAAAATGGGACATGCAAACTCATCAGAATCAAATGGGATGAAGACACGTGTCAAGCATCAAGAGCACAGAGAGGGAAGATGGAGCCTCGGAGGAAAGTTGAATTTTTAGCCCATTTTGAAAAAGGGGAAAAAATCATGAATGGACCCGTGAGCCCGAAGGTAAAAAGTCAAAATTCATCTGAGGAGTCAATGGTGGAGGAGCGGGATGGTGGAGGAAATGTTAAAACATTTCCTTTGGTGAAATAAGATTAAAATATGAAATGAGAGTGCTTCCCTCAGCCAATCATATGAGGACACATGTGTCTTGGGAGGGCGGAGCCGCGGAGGAAAATTGAAATTTTTCCTTTGTCTAAAAAGATGCAAAATGTGTAAAATTGAGCCATGACTCCATATCTAGTCATATTGCGCCATGTGTGTCGACCCAAATCGCAAAGGTGAGAGGGTGGAGGAAATCAAGAAATTTTGCAAATTTTCAAAAAAGTTGTAAAAAGGTCAAAAGTGTCCCCGAGGCCCATTTTTCCCGGATCTACCACGTGGAGGGCTCAAATTTAAAGATAAGAACAGATCGATGGTAGCTGTGCATTTCACCAATTTGGCCACCATTTGAGCTCCAGGAAGTTTGGAGATGCATTTTTTTGCATCAATTTTCATCAATTTTTTTGCCAATTGTGTCATTTTGGCCTGCAAGGTCCGAATTGATCAAATTGGGGGCTCAATTTGTGAATCCAAAGCACATTTCAAATGAATTTTTACTCTAATTCGTGAAAAATGTGAATTACCAGATCCAAAGTTAGCAGAGTAAAAATTGGGAAAGGAAAAGATGAAATAATGAAATGAAAGGGGTCTACATGCATGGGGAATGAAAAATGTGCTTCCACTTTGAAGAATGATGAAAGTTTTGTAATGATTCACCTTTTGAAAGAACAACTGGAAACTTTTTGTGAGTTTGTTAAATGTCATTTTCCAAAAATATTGCAAAGCAAAGGTGCTTCGAATATTCCACTTTTGGAGGGAAGATTTGAGAGGCAAAGTGAGTGAGTGAGTGAGTGAAAGTTATATATTGCATGAATTTTTCATGCAAATGGGTCGAGAGAAACTTAGAATTTTCATGAGAAAATATGGGAAGAAGCCCATTCTCTGAGAAACCACCGAGAACCATTTTAACTCCTTTTTGCATCAAATTTGTATCATGTTAGGTTGGTTACAGATGTATAGCCACTAACAAGCTCTGAGATTGTTCTTATAACATTCCCCGCTGATAAATTTGGTCATTCTGGATTATTTTGTGTTGTCTCTTGGTAAAATTTGCATTTACTTATGTTTCAGAATGTTTTCAATTTGTGTTTCTTGCTCCTGTTGCAATCTGGTGTTTGGAATTTCCTTTTGATCATGTAGATCTAATTCTAGTAATAACTTAGTGGCATTTGCAATTCCAGAATAGAAGAGCTTTCATCTGATGAAGGGATAAACAAATTTAAATTCACTCTACTTTCCTTGATATAGATTTGATTGTAAACCTTTGGGGGTACCTTAGGTCTGATAGAATAGAAATTTCTAAATGCTTTGCTGATTCATTTAACTCAAGATTTTGTGATAAATCATCAGAGATTGTGTGGAAGAGTGCAGATCTGGGCTTCCATTTGATGCACATATCTTGGTTGAAGGAACACCTTAACCTCTTTGAAGCATTTCTGTTGTCTGAGTCTTTCAAGTTTTGCAAAGGTCCTCAAAGAAGTTGGAAAATTCTGGTTAGTCTTGTCTGAATATCTCCCACCCCAAAATTCATTTCAAATTAACTCATCCTACCTATAATACCCCTGCATTGTATTGTGTGTCAACAAAAGAATACAATCCATTTACAAAAATGCACAAAGCAAATCAGGATCATACCATGTCTTTAGTAGCCTTAGCCTTGTCTTGAAAGCATTTCCATCATTTAGTAGTGACAACTCTGTTGAGTTTGAATAATGGGAAATTGATCATGTTTTCTCAAGGCCATCTCCATACAATCTACATAGTACAAGGATATTTTCACCTCCTTCACAAAACAGAGGCTACAATATAGGTTCTCTTACCTTGGTTGATAGGCACAACCTAAAATAGTGAGGATTAGATCAAATCCTTCCAAGGTGCTACCCACTTCTTCAAAGCCTGAGTGCTAACAAGTCAGATAAATTGCTTCCCCGGCTACAAAATGACATATAAACCATTTATCTACCTCTGAGTGTCTTGTAAAATCCATGATGCAGCTCAAGTTGTGAAGGAGATTAAATCTGGGTACCAACACCATTCATGAAATGTGCAATTTTGGGGGATGAAGAATGCAATATCCACTAGACTAATTTTTAATTTTTTCATATTCTTTTGAGCCCATCATTTTTGCAATATAGACTAATTTTTTTAAATTATATTCATTTTTTGAGCTCAACACCCAAATTATTGCTGGGGACATTTTTCAAGTATTTCAATTTTTCAAAATCCCTGGTAATACTTCTCATGTATTTTATGTGCAACTACATTGAGCATCAGTTTCTGATCAGATTTATACTGAGGAATGAGAGTAGAATTTTGAGTTTGATATGTTCAAGTGTCTCCAATTTTTTGTTTCAAACTTTGCACAATAGTTGATAAATTGAGTGAAAGAAAATCAGATCTGTTCAAGCTTTGCATAGTGCTAATATTTGCAGTCATTTGATAGATCTTCATAGTGCATTTGCACAAACTAGGGTGAAAGTCCTTAGTGGTGACTCCTGGCTGTTATATTTTGATAAATACCAAGTACCTTATCATACATTAAGTGAAGTGTGTCATATAAATCTGCAAACCTGGAAGGAAGAAGATCTCTTCAGAGGGACCCAAGTAGAAAGCTATTTCAAGAATTTGGAAAGACAAGTTTTAGAGGAGAGAAAAGTTTGGAAGGTTGTTGAAGGTTAGACATCAAGCAAAGGTATATCCATTGGTGAGAGAGATCAGCCTTTAATAGAGGATTATCACTCTTCTTCCAGTGATTCTGATTCAAGCAATCTTCTCATAAACTTGTTTACTTCAACTAGTGAAGGTCCTTCTCGTTGTACCTGGTGAGTTCCTTCTTCAATCTGCACCTGTGTGTTTCAATTCTAGTAAAACTTTCCAAGAAAATCAGCACCTAGAGAATACCAATCTTGTGAACCACATTCTTGAGCCCCAAAGACCTCACACTCCTCATCAGCTTGTGTCACCCCCAAGATCACCTCCACCAGACAACATGGCTCAGCCTCCACCTAGGCCTCCATTTGTGGTCAATACCTTTGGCCCAATAAATTTTAGGGGAATGGCTGGTTATCCTAATGTTGTGCCTCAGGATGTTAGAAGTAGATTTGCCAAAGTTCCAAGGGAACAATGCCATAACAGGTGATCAACATTTGAAACTCTTTATTAATATGATGGAGGATTTTGAAATTGGATTTGAGGATGTGTACATTAAATTGTTTGTCCACACTTTAGAGGAGGATGCTAGGGATTGGTACAAGGCCTTGCCAAATAATTCAATTGATTCATGGACTGAAATGTAAAATGCATTCAAATTGCAATATGGTGACAAAACTGATCCTAGATTCCTCTTATCAGAGTTTGAGAATATCAAGAAAACCCAAATGAAATGGTCCATGACTTCAACACAAGGTTCAATAAAACTTTGAGGAGATTTTCAGTAAATTTAAGACCATGTGATGAATCTTGTTTGATAAAATATTCTGATGCATTTGACAAGAAGGCTGCATATTACTTGAGGGACAAAAATCCTAGCAATTTAAGGTAGGCCTTCACCATGGCACTTCAAATTGAGAACAATATCAAGGCTATTGGGAAACCTCCTAAGAGAGATGGAGTTAAATTGGTAAACCCTGACAAGCCTCAAGAAAACAAGAGTGTAGACTTGGAGGAAGTGGTGAAAACTTTGGCAGGGGCTGTCAAAGAGATTTCCTACAAGTTGGCAAGAGCTGAGAAAGGAATTGGACAAACTTCACAAGGTCAGCCTAGGAAACAAGCACAAGATAGATTTGGAAATCACCATAGGAATGAGTAGAGATTTGATGACAAAGGTAAAGGACCTATGGGATTTGGAAATAGACAATCTCAAGCCAAAGAAAGTAAGGTTGTGCCTGATCCGTTAAATGCTAGAGTGGTTGTTGTTGATGATGCAAATCAGATTGACTGGTGTGATAGATGTTTCTTACCCCATCCGCCATGTGAAACAGATCAGAAAATTGAAGAGGAAGATGATGATTATAATATGGATGATGATGCTTGTATGATGGACTGCCCTACACACTCATGTCAAGGAGCAACATCTACTGAAGTGATAAGTGCATGGACTACTGCTAGCTTTTGGGATTGCATCCAATGGGTACATCTTCTTCCTCCTTCTCATGTTTTAGAAATTGATAATGTACAAGCCTTTGAGCTGCCCAATAATGATTTTGAGTACTTGAGGGCATTGATGATCAAGAAGTATGATGGAGGTATACCCTCGGAAGAAGATAGGTAGCTGCTTATGAATGTTGTGGTGGCCCAAGAGAAGGAGTATAACACAAGAAGTAAGGCTATCAAGGGAGCTGGGCTTCAGGCCAAGAATAAAACCCCATTGCTTTCTAATATCCCAAAAGAAGTTCCTAAGAAAGAAACATCTGCTAAGAGCCCTGTTGTCCCAAGTAAAAGTTATGCTTCACCCCATGCTCAAAATGTTAAAAACCTTGTGCCATCTGATGAAATTTCCAGCCCTCCTTCTACTGTTGTTTTTCCTAAATACATTCCCTATGACATTGCTCAAGTTTTGAGCCAAATCAAGGTAGTGTTCCAATTGTTGAGCTGCTTAGAATTCCTGAGCACAAGAAGAGAGCACTTGAGTATTTGGGATTGAAAGAGGAGAAGGCTGCCGTGAAGAGAAATGTGAATGTTGTTGAAGCTCCACTTTCTATTGTAAGTAGGAAAGACATCAAGCATTGGAAGAATTTGGTGAACCACCAGAGGTCTATTTGGGAACATCCTTGGTTGAATCTCAGCTGAGTGTTGACCCTTTCTTCACAACTTTGATTATCAAGGACAAGTTGCTACATAATTGTATGTTTGACTCTAGGGCATCATGCAATGTCATGCCTTTGGAAGTTATGAATGAGTTAGATATCAAAGTAACAACAATGTATGGCAAGTGTACTACCATGGATTCAGGGAAGTGCAGTTGTTGGGTGTGTCAAAGGTTTGGTGGTGCAACTTGCAGCCTATCCGGGTAAAAATTTGAAACTTGATGTTGTAATTGTTGATTGCCCTGCCAAATGGGGTATGTTATTATCAAGAAAGTGGGCTGCAAGTGTTGGAGGGAGTGTCCAAATGGATATGTATTTTTCCACCATTCCCATTGAAGGAAGCCTTGTAAAATTATATGGAGAGAAGAAGATGTTGCATCTAATTGAGGATCCAAACAATGCTTCTTATGAAGTATTATTTGTTGATGTTGATGTTGATAATTTTATTGGGTTTTCTGATGGTAAGGAGCACAAGATGGATCTAAGTGTCTTGAAGAGGTAGGCTCACCATGGACCTTGCTATTTGATGGAGCTTGCTCCAAATTTGGAAATGGTGCCGGTGTTGTTTTAATCTCTCCAAGCAATGAGGAATTTGTTTTCTCCTTCAAACTTAACTTTGAATGCACCAATAACATAGCTGAGTATGAGGCATTATTGTTAGGGCTGAGGATTGCTTGGAAGTATGGTGTAAAAGATGTTGTTGTAAAGGGAGATTCTGAGTTGGTTGTCAAACAAGTTAGAAAACTATATGCAACAAAAAATCAGTGGATGAAACAATACAAACATGTAGTTTGGGATCTGATTGAGATGTTTGATTCCTTCAACATTCTTCATCATGACAGAAGTTTAAATATGATTTCTGATAAGCTGGCAGTGTTGGGGTCTAGATTTGACAATTGTACCATTTCTCCATATTGTGAATATGATGTTGAGATACTCACTAGGCCTGTAGTCCCTGATAACATCAAACATTGGCAAGTGTTTGATGATGATGCTCAAGTTTAGAGGTTTTTGTAGAACCAAGGTGAGTTTTTGGATCAGCATATTGATTTGGAACCATTGGTGTGTAATGTTGATGGAAAAGAAACCTTGTTTGGCAAGGATATCATTCAATTGAAGACTAACACCATCCCTAGAGGGTTGGTTGCTCTTGAGTCAAATTTTAACAATGTTGATTGTGTAATCAATAGAAACATGTTTGCATCTAGAGATGTTGAAGAGCATGACTTGGGAACAAAGGAAAACCAAGGAAGATTTGGTTAGGGAGTGGTTTAAACAAGGAAGAAAAATAGTCCTACCTCCAATTGTTGAAACAATATCAAGACTATTTAGCTTGGTCTTATTTCGAGCTGAAAGCATATAGAGAAGACTTATTCCAACATGAGATCCCTCTTGAGAAAGATGCCAAACCATTCAGATAGAAGAAAAGGCCAATTAACCCACTCCTTTCTATCAAAATGCAAGAGGAATTGAAAATTTGAAGGATGGAGGAATCATTCAACCCACAAGGTATTCTTCTTGGGTTGCAAACTTGGTGCGGTTAGAAAGAAGAATGGAGATATCAGACTGTGTGGATTTTAGAAATCTAAATAGAGCATCAATAAAGGACAACTATCCTTTACCAAACATGGAGAACATGCTGCAATTAGTGACTGGTTCTGAGATGCTTTCTACTTTGGATGGTTTCTCCGGTTATAACCAAGTTGTTGTCAAAGAATCAGAGAGGATTAAAACTACCTTTACTACTCCGTGGGGAACATATGTTTTTGTCAAGATGCCCTTTGGTTTAATGAATGTTGGAGCTACTTTTCAAAGGGCCATGGATGTTTCTTTTTCTGGTTATATCAATGATTTTATTGTTGTTTATCAAGATGATATTACTATTTTTTCTAGCAAAAGAATTGACCACTTGCAACATTTGGAAAGAATGTTGATCAGATGTAGAGAATATGGCATTTCACTCAATCCAAAGAAGTGCCATTTTGGAGTGCAAAGAGAAAAACTACTTGGTCACATTGTGTCTAAAGAAGGAGTTATGATTGATCCACAAAGGATAGAAGCTATCAGCAAGATCCCGGTTCCAAAACTAAGAAAGGAATCCAATCCTTCTTTGGTCAAATCAATTTCATTAGAAGGTTTGTGTCTAATTTTGCTGAGTTGACTCTCCCCATTACTTCCATGTTGAAGAAGGACCAAGAATATCAAGTGGGAAGAGGCTGCCCTTAAATATTTTGATGGAATCAAGGAAGCATTGAAGCATGCTCCTATTCTAGCAGCCCCAAATTACAAGAAACCTTTCCAAATCTTCTCCTTTGCTTTTGAGCACACCATTGCATCTATTTTGTTGCAAAAGGATGATGATGGAGCTGAAAGACCTATTTCCTTCTTTAGTAAGGCATTGCAAGTAGCTGAGTTAAAATACACAATCATGGAGAAGTAGGCCTTTGCATTGGTGAAAGCAACTAAGGTTTTTAGACCTTATATTTTGAGTTCCAAAGTTGTTGCTTATGTTCCTCACACAATGGTAAAAGATGTCTTATCAGAGATGGAGATTTCAAGAAAAATATGTAGGTGGGTTAACAAATTGTAGGAGTATGATATGGACATTCAGACCACAAAGCTAGTAAGAGGTTTGGGTCTTGCCAAGCTCATGGCTGAAAGCAATTTGTAGAATGCTGAAGTAAATGAAGTAGAAGAAGAGAGGGTAGATGTTCTTGAAAAATTTTTGAACTCTGAGTGGTACAAGGATGTAATCTATTATCTCAGACACCTATGCTGCCCTGGACATTTGAATAAAAATAGAAAAGAGCTCTCAAGCTGGCTTCTCAAAAATATATCATTACAAACTTTGGGTTGGCTTGGAAGAACCCTGAGGGAATCCTCTTGAGATGTGTGACTGAAGATGAAGCTCCCAAAATAATTGTTGATTTCCATGGGGGAGTTTGTGGAGGAAATTTTTTGGGAGGGTTACTACACACAAGATTTTGAGGGCTGGTTATTGGTGGCCAACTCTTTTTAAAGATGCAACTTAGTTGGTTAGAAGATGTGAGAGTTGTCAACATTTTCTCCAGAAGAATGAAAGCTTCAGATCCCTTCCTTTGCAGCCTGTATCAATTGAAGCTCCTTTCAAACAATGGGGGCTGGACTTCATTGGTGAAATATCTGATTCATCAAGTGCTGGACACAAATGGATTTTGGTAGCTACTGATTTCTTCACAAAATGGGTGGAAGCAATCCCCACTAGGAAGGCAATGCACCAAGTTGTAATGGACTTCATATTGAATCATATCATCTACAGATTTGGAGTGCCAGTCAAGATTGTTGTTGATAATGCCATGAGTTTTAGAGCTGGACCTTTAGTGGCAATGTGCAAAGAATATGGAATAAAGTTGACATATGCTTCTAACTACAATCCACAAGGAAATGGATAGGATGAGTCCAACAATAAAAACTTGTTGAAGATTATTAAAAGGACTTTGGAATTAAACAAGAAGAAGTGGGGTGAACAACTAAAGTTTGTTGTTTGGGATGATAGGATCACTGCCAAAAGAGCTACTGGTAAAAGCCCATTTGAATTGGTATATGGAACACAAGCTCTACTTCCTTGCATCTGTAGTTGTCTTCATTTCAGTTTGTTCAACAACTTGAAGATCAAGAAATCAGTTCATATGAAGCAAGGATTAATCAGATTGTTGAACTTGATGAAGCAAGAAGAGCATCCCATCAGAGGCATGTCAAATTCAGAGAGAGAATGAAGAAGTTGTTTGATAAGAAGGTAACCCCAAGAGCTTTCAGTATTGGAGATCTTGTGCTGTTGTGGGATAGTAGGCATGAAGATAAGGGAAAGCATGGTAAATTTGATGCTTTGTGGATGGGCCCATATTCAATTGACATAAGAATTGGTGAGAATACTTTTTTCCTCAAGGACCTAGATGGGGAATTGCTTGAGCTTACCTATTAATGGCAGACATTTGAAGCATTTCTTGGATTGATCCCCAAAACTGAAGTTTGCATATCACTTGTACAGTGTACAATTTTTTTGTTTCTCGCTTTTTTTGTTGTTTTGGTCAGTTTGGTTTGCCTTTGTGTGGCAGCCCTTTTTGTTGGTTTATCGGTTGGTTTTTTGGATGTTTTGGCTTGTGACTCCATTTTCCCAATGGTTTTTTGGCACATGGTCTACTTCAGTTCTTGTGGCACTCGCTGGGAGTGCCCATCCCCAAGCTGGAGCCAATGTTGGTGCCCAATTTGAAACATCCCTATTTTTGCTAAGGAGAAATGCATTTTTCCCTATTTCTGAGGAAAAACGGTTTTGGGATTCTCATATACTTTGAATTTGACAAAAAACAACTCATTTTTGTGTTTGAGTGCTATGTGTTGTTCACATTTCCTCCATTTTGCACCATTCTGAAGGAATCCCCAAGTTTACTTTGTGTTTTTCCCTAATTTTTCCCATTTCAAATGCCTCTACCATTTTTTTTATTTTTTTCCTAGCCTTTGGAGCTCAAAATCATTGATTTGTACTTATTTCCCTCAAAAATCAAAATCCCTTTCCATGGTCGTAAATTTCCTAAAATCACTTTCCATTTGTCTTTTGATCAAAAAATTCTTCACCCGAAGAAAAAATTGATTTTGGGGGGGGTCAATTTTTGGCAATTTCTACATTTTTTATCATATACATGGCATCCTTTTCCCATCAAATTTCTATCATATACTTTTCATACGTGGCCATTTGTAATTGGACAAGGATCGGTGGGTCATTTCTAAAAACTTAACATTTTTGTGTTTTTGGAAAAATGTGCAAGTTGCCCCCGCAGCTCAGCAGCCCCAGAGGAGGGACACACACGTGTCAGCAGGAGAGAGGAAAGGTGGATGGGAGTTTCATTTTTGTGCCTTAGGGAACTTTGGAAAATGTGTGGAAATGAAGAAAATGGGATTAAGGCCCACATCCAATCGAGAGGAGGACACGTGGCAAGGGGAAGATGGAAAGCCGGAGGAGTTTGATATTTTTTCGGCCTTTGGTGAAAAAAGAGAAAAATATAAAATGGACCGCAAACCATCAACAATGGGATGAAGACACGTGGTAGCATCAAAGTTCAGAGAGTGGGGAGGTGGGCCTTCGGAGGAAAGTTGTATTTTTAGCCTCTAGTTATCAAAAGGGTAAAATCATTGAATGGACCCACGAGCCCAAAGGTAAAAAGTCAAAATTCATCTGAGGAGTCAATGGCGGAGGAGGAGTGGGTGGTGGAGGAAATGTTAAAAATTTTCCTTCGTGAAATATGATTAAAATATGAAATGAGAAGTGCTTCCCCTCAGCCAATCATATGAGGACACGTGTTCATGGGAGGGCGGAGCCACATGGAGGAAAATTGAAAATTTTTTCCTTTGTCTAAAAAGATGCAAAATGTGTAAAATTGAGCCATGACTCCATATCCAGTCATATTGCGCCACGTGTCAAGACCCAAATCACAAAGGTGGAGTGGTGGAGGAAATCAAGAAATTTTGCAAATTTTCAAAAAGTTGTAAAAAGGTCAAAAGTGTCCCCGAGGCCCATTTTTCCCTAGATCTGCCACGTGGAGGGCTCAGATTTAAAGATAAGAACAAGATCGACGGTAGCTATGCATTTCACCAATTTGGCCACCATTTGAGCTCCAGGAAGTTTGGAGATGCATTTTTGCATCAATTTTCATCAAATTTTTTTGCCAATTCATGTCGTTTTGGCCTCTGTAGGTCCGAATTGATCAAATTGGGGGCTCAATTTGTGAATCCAAAGCACATTTCAAATGAATTTTTACTCTAATTCGTGAAAAATGTGAATTACTAGATCCAAAGTTGCAGAGTAAAAATTGGGAAAGGAAAAGATGAAATAATGAAATGAAAGGGGTCTACATGCGTGGGGAATGAAAAACGTGCTTCCACTTTGAAGAATGATGAAAGTTTTGTAATGATTCACCTTTTGAAAGAACAACTGGAAACTTTTTGTGAGTTTGTTAAATGTCATTTTCCAAAATATTGCAAAGCAAAGGTGCTTTGAATATTCCACTTTTGGAGGGAAGATTTGAGGGGCAAAGTGAGTGAGTGAGTGAAAATGTATATATTGCATGAATTTTTCATGTAAATGGTCGAGAAACTTAGAATTTTCATGGGAAAATCTGGGAAGAAGCCCATTCTCTGAGAAACCACCTGAGAACCATTTTAACTCCTTTTTGCATCAAATTTGTATCATGTTAGGTTGGTTAGCAGATGTATAGCCACTAACAAGCTCGAGATTGTTCTTATAACATTCCCCCTTGATAAATTTGGTCATTCTGGATTATTTTGTGTTGTCTCTTGGTAAAATTTGCATTTACTTATGTTTCAGAATGTTTTCAATTTGTGTTTCTTGCTCCTATTGCAATCTGGTGTTTGGAATTTCCTTTTGATCATGCAGATCTAATTTGTAACAACTTAGTGGCATTTGCAATTCTAGAATCAGAAGAGCTTTCATCTGATGAAGGGATAAACAAATTTAAATTCACTCTGCTTTCCTTGATATAGATTTGATTGTAAACCTTTGGGGGTACCTTAGGTCTGATAGAATAGAAATTTCTAAATGCTTTGTTGATTCATTTAACTCAAGATTTTGTGATAAATCATCAGAGATTGTGTGGAAGAGTGCAGATCTGGGCTTCCATTTGATGCACATATCCTAGTTGAAGGAACACCTTAACCTCTTTGAAGCATTTTTGTTGTCTGAGTCTTTCAAGTTTTGCAAAGGTCCTCAAAGAAGTTGGAAAATTCTGGTTAGTCTTGTCTGAATATCTCCCACCCCAAAATTCATTTCAAATTAACTCATCCTACCTATAATACCCCTGCATTGTATTGTGTGTCAACAAAAGAATACAATCCATTTACAAAAATGCACAAAGAAAATCAGGATCATACCATGTCTTTAGTAGCCTTAGCCTTGTCTTGAAAGCATTTCCATCATTTAGTAGTGACAGCTCTGTTGAGTTTGAATAATGGGAAATTGATCATGTTTTCTCAAGGCCATCTCCATACAATCATGCATAATACAAGGATATTTTCACCTCCTTCACAAAATAGAGGCTACAATATAGGTTCTCTTACCTTGGTTGATAGGCACAACCTAAAATAGTGAGGATTAGATCAAATCCTTCCAAGGTGCTACCCACTTCTTCAAATCCTGAGTGCTAACAAGTCAGATAAATTACACTAACACATCAAAATGATGTACATGCATTGAACTTTATTTTTTTACAACATTAACACATCCTCCATGTGCTTGGATCCTCTCCTCCATAACTAGGATTGGATTGTGTATATAAATAGTAAAACCAATTCATTTATATTTTGGTGCTGGAATAAATCTTTACACATGGTGGTTTTATAGATGAATCTAAACCAAAATATAGAATGTGGGTCAATCACAAGGTATGTGCCAACAGAAATCAAAGCCTTCAAACATTATCTTTCTTGTTTCCAAGTTTTAAATTGTCTTATCCATTGCATGCCTTAAATGCAGTTTAATTATAACGGCACACTTATATTTCAATATACTTAAGTTGGTCATAAAAAAATTAATTTAATTGTTGATCTATAGGCAAAAACTCGCGAAATATAATCCACATTTTAGAGCTCCTAAAGTAATGAAAAAAAAATCAATTACTGCAGCACATTCTTTTGATTCTAAACCAATAACTACCTACTTTGTTGACATTCCGAATGTAAATTTACATATGGTAAACATAGGCATCTTACAAAACACTGTGGTTGACAGTCAATTTGACCAATAATTCCATACTTCAAACATTTTTTGGACCTATGCGCGAGGATATGCCATTACCTAATACTTGCTTTACTTGTACATAATGGGTAAGGGTATTGTTTAATGATAAATTTATAGACAAGTCAATTTACTTTTACACAAAAAATCTAGCAGATGTTGAAAAATAAGAAATTTGAATGAAGGTGAAATACAAATAAAGGGTCACGATTGTTATTGTTTGATATATTTGAGATACAACATATCGTTCACCTCTAAACTTCATGATTACACTGGTTCAAATTGCTCATTGAAATGGTCTGAAGAGCCTCAAAATGGCAACCGAATCCAACACAAAACTCAAAACCTTTAAGCTTAAACTCATGAAAGTCTAAAATCAAAATTTTGGGTAGTTTAGTGCATAAAAATTCACAAATAATTTAACCAAACTTTAAAATTTCAAGCTTTCTATAAGATTTTGATGCAAAAAAGTGAAAATAACTTAAATTTTACAGTTTTTTTTTTTCTTTTTTGAAAATTGAGAATATTAGTGTGTTGAAGTTAGAGGTTTACCCAGAGCTAGCAAAGCCATAAAATTTTCCTGTGTGAGAGAAAATTATTGTAGTTAATTCGAGTTGCACATCACCGCGAGCTCCTTACTTTTTTTGAAAATTCATGTTTTTGTTTCAAATATGTAACTTGTTTGTTTGTTACATTTTCTATCTTTTTAATCTGGATCTTCACTCTCCCCATATTAATAATTCTGCAGCAACCAAAATGTCAAGATTTTCTAAGAATGAGACGAGAATCCCTTTCCTAAAATGACCACTCACATCAATGTTTTTCCTAAACTTATACAATTATATTCTTTCCTTTGAATTCAAACTCAACCATATTTACATTAATTAAGTAGAAGTTGAACCATTTATTATAAACAAACCTCATACGTAAACAAAATTTAGAACAACTTCTACATGCCGATAAAAATTGGACAATTTAAATGCGGGAAGGTATTTCATAAAACACCCTTTATAAAGCCTCAAATGCAAAATAAATATCATATTATGACATTAGACCTATAAAATGGTCATAAATGTTTAATGAAACTAAAACCTAAACCTAATTCATGACAACAATTATGAATACCGTAATGCCTACATTGAACACACCCAAATACAACAGTAAAAATACCAAGATAATTATTTTCTTGACTTACATTTCTCACTACACAACACCACAAGGCTCTAAGTAGAGAAACTCAACAATGCATAAGATACTTACATAAGTCATCGAATCACATAGACACATGACAACACCATATACATATCGATGCCACACTTTCCCCAATGAACAAATGCTAGTAATGACCCAACCACAAGAAGAAGGGACCCAAGGGTTGGCAAGCCCACACACATCATTACCATAATTACATCTTAGTTACGATTAACATTCCAAGAACATCACTATCTAAGGATAATTTTGTCCTTTTTCCACCTATAGGTTCTTAAATTCATTTCACATTCAACTTACAGTTTGACTATTTAGGTTAGCTCTTTAACCCTTACTACTAATCTCCATAATTTACATAAGTATTTTCCATATTTCAAATTGCATACAAAGTTCCTAATTCTCTCATTCTTATGATAACATTATGCTTCCCAAATATTTATTCAATGTTTAAATTTTACCCTTACTACAAAAGTGAATCTGACATGATGTCAAGCAAGAAATCTTAGGATTCAAGGGAGATTTAGATTCAAGGTACCTTTTCCAAAAACATTCTTCGATCACGGTATCTTTATTTCCATACCATAGTTAATATATTTTGATGACTTGTTGAAACCATTCAACATATTTCCAAGACAAGAAATTTTATTTAGATTATATATATCTTTTGTTTTCTCGAAGTTTGATGTCACTAAGGCAATTCATATTCTTTTTAATACATGAAAATGTTTAATTGAGTTATAAGGAATCCAAGAGTGACATTATTCCTAACCTCAAATCTCATTTTACCCTTATATGATTTACTCTTACATCGCACTATGGTCTCATTATTAGCATTGTTTCATAACAATCGTAAACAAATTAACCAATACTTTTCACTAATGGATTCGCTACTACAAGGAGTGAATCCTAGCATGAGACATCCCATTTCTTTTCTCTTATACACTACAAAGCTAAACACATGTTGTAACCAAGACATCCACTTGTGTCATTTAAATCCCACCATGAGATCAATCATAGGAATATGACCCACTACCTTTGTTTGGTTTTGGGCCACTCACTAGGGTACAAAGGGCAACTAGGCACATGGGGTAACGAGACCCCCTCTTTGTTTAGTTTCTACACTTCTCTTAAGTCAACTTATTTTAAATACAATTGCATTTTCTACGAGTTAAGTACAATTTCCACTCGCAAGTTAACCCCTTAATCAGCCAAGGTTTGGTTTAATTCTAATAACACCTAAGGATCTACGCCCTAACTATAAATGAGTTTAAGGTGAGAGGACACATTTATGCTAAAAACCTTCATGAAAGACCAAGGTGTTATGTTGTTAGTAACCAAGGTAATACATTTACCTGCAAGGAACTAAAGAGATCATTAACAAGAGTTAAGTCATAGTATAACTATTTCACTAGCTCCATTTGTGTTGTCTGGATCCAACAAGGAATTCATTCGATCATGAAGTTAATTTCTAGATCTAACTCGTAAGAATTTGTAGCGTCAGGATACTAAGGAGATGTTATTTCTACTTATTCCAGATATTTTTTTTCCAGGTCATTCTTAACCATCGGGTTCATGACAATAACGCTAAACATACCGGCTATGATGACAAATCAAAGTTGGACTCTTATTTACTTGACTAGAAGGTGCCATAGAGTGTAAATTTTAAGTTCATTCTATGGTTTTAGTTTCTTCTATGATAAGAAGGATCATGAATGAAGACAAGTTATGATTGAATCTTATGTTAGGGTTCACTATTGTGGTTAGATTCCTTTATTACATTTTCAAGGTAAGAAGCGCAAAACCAATTATTTAATCATCTATTGCACACTAGAAATGCACTATAAGATATTAAATTCAAATTCATTTAACACACACACACACACACACATGTATCAATCCTTTTTACCATACATAACAATGAATCAAAATTGCACCTATGATTAAATGCACATTTCCCAAGGTATCCCTAAAACTAACATCTCATACATATTAGCAAATTTAAAATATAATTTTTGTAACATGGAACTACATTATACATATATACATTTTACAATGACCTATATAAATTACAATAATAAACAATGAATTACACAATGCCTTTTTCCATCTTTCTTGCATCCTGCAAAACCATGTGAGCATGAAATCAACGATAAATCACTGGCATGGTATCCACCCTAATCTAACATAATTAACATCTTTAGTTTCTCATTTACATAATAACATTAATAATTTGCATTTGAAAGGAGAGGGTTAGAGACACATTTATTTCATTTTAGTTCACTTCATTTCTTAACCAAGGAGAGAGAAAGAAATAGGGAAAAGAGAGAAACACTAATTTGTTAAAAGATCAATTTCACACAAGTCACACAGTAGAGTTTAAAACAGTTATTTACAAGTGTTAACAAGTTTACATGTTTTTTTGCTAACACAATGGGTGTCCTAAAACTATTTTTTTATGTTTTCTGATAGTTACAAAAACGTTGATTAGGCTCATAGGCTAAGAAAACACTTTCAAATGTTATCCTCTAAGCGAGAAAAATAATACGTGTAAGCTTTTTGTGTGTCCCCCTATACCCCAATAATTCCCAAGAATAGAAGAAATTTAGAACCAACAAATGGTTTACGATTGGCGGCCAGTTTTCTAAGGCCATCAGTCGTAATTGACCTAGTTGTAAACAATCAAAAGTTAGCTCGAGGGCTCAGATAACCATGTCCGAAATCGACATTCGATGCATGAATGCATAACAATAATTTTCCTACAAGTTCCCCTATATATGGATAATTCACAAAGTGTCGATGTGGTGAGAACTAGCAAATGATTTTCAAATGGCGATTGGGTTTCGGAGCCACCACGGTCATAATTTTCCCGGTTTGACCTAGTCAAACTATGACCAGAGGCACAAAAATTTCTTTACCAAACTATCAAAAACGAGTGGTTTTCCCCAAATAGAATGTTCAAGGAAGTTATATACTACAAATACTAGAGGTTTTTGAAAGTGGATAAGGATTTCATTGTCCAGGATTCAAATGGTGAGCCGATACAAAACCCAACTATTCAATTTTAACAACTTAAAAAAATGCTAATGGGGTAACAGGACTCCTTAAGGAGAGAAAAAGAGAGTATGAACGGTCAATTGGGTTTGAACCTAAATCTTGTGGCAAATTTCCTCATGATGAGGAACACTAATGAGAGGTTACATCCCCTTTTTGGGTTTTAGAAGGTTTCTTTCGGGTCCATGAATAACATGATTTACTATCTTTTATCATGAAACAATTGTTGGCTTTACGAGCGAACAAACTCACTCGCTAATAAAAGTGTGTTACAACTATCTAAAATGGTTACGAAGTTTTCCAAATCATGTCTGAAGGAGGTTTTAAGTTTTTGCTTGACTACCAAGCATTATTCAAGGTTACATAAGTACTAGATGACATTTAACCATTTTTCCAAAACAAGTTTATATAAAAAAATAGTGGAATACAGGACAATTCAAAAAAATAAATTTATTACTTTGCGAATGACACAGTTAAAATTGGCGAATCTGGTTCTGCATCTCAATTAGGCATTTCATCAAAAGGTTACATGGTTTAAAAAATCAATTCTCAATGTGCATATTCCATAACCATCGCACTCCAAAAAGTCACGTTTTAGTGCCACATCCCATGGTGGCCATACTCCATATGTGCCAAGTGGTCTAAGAGCATCCAAAGCCCATTTTTAACAATTTTCAAATGCCTTTTCAACCGATCCATAGAAGCACAAGCTACCTTCCCTCAAAACAAGAAAAGAAATATAAGCAAACTAGTTAGCACGGTTGAAATTCCCAAGTACATAAGCTTTAAACTGTTCAAGAGTTAGAAAGCATGTTATAGGGGTCAAAATTTCAACACACAGAAATAACATCCAAGACATTTAATTCACCTACTACGAACAATACATTTTACATACATGTAACAATTGTATAAATTTGGCTTTGCATTAGTCAATTATATATGCTTGAAAGTTTCAAAAGATTCATTTTTAATAGATTTGTATCATCTATCAATGAGAAAACATTTGCGCCCAGTTACATCTAAACATCCCGAGCCACATATCTTTTTGGAATTTTATCAAACAGGTTCAAATATCTTGTGTAAGGTTCCACATTTTTCCTACATTTCCACCCGAGCACTTGCAATTAAAGCATCGATAACATATCTCTATGTATTATGTTTAGCGGGATGTCCAAAACCTATTTCTAGAGCTCGCATCTTGGCACAAGTAGTGAATACCTAGGAAAGTAGAAAGTGGTCGAGGTTAGAGGCTTGTTTTTGTATCTGTTGGCTAGATTTTCTACATAGCTGAAAACCTAGCGGTCATGAGATAAATCTCCCTCATTTATTGGTGAGGCTCCATGTAAGATTTGTCAATTAAATATGCTAGTATCTTTATGGGGGTATTATTCTAACCATGCACTCATGAACCATAGTTGTATAGTTTTGTAGTAAGTAAGCGTTATTAAAGAAAGGAAATATCTAGTGAAGAAGGAAATAATATAAACACAAGAAAAAAAGAGGGAAGGTGTGCAACCCAATCAATAGATTACAGAGTTGATTACATGCACATGTAGAACCAATAGATATTAACACAAAGAATTTTAAGCAAAAGGCGGATTTCAGATCGAGATCTAAAACAACACAAAGTTTATAAGTAGATCCGAGACAAAAAGTTAGAAAAAAAAATGTACCGTGATGACACAAAGTTCTCCACAAATCTACTCCTTTCTATTCCTTTTCTTCAAATAACTATTAGGAGTTTCAAAGACAAAGTCTGGAATACAAGAATGTTGCTTACAACTTTTGATCAATAACTTGAAGGTTCTTCCTCTACTTATAACATTTAGAGGGGTAGTTACAAATACGAAGTATTTAGTGAAGCGGCACATGTGGAAGTTATCAAGGAAACAACTGCAATATCCCTCCTGGAATTCCTCTTTGCATGACATGCATGATTTGTAACTGAAGATAAAACCTTCTATTTTGCATGTCTCCGCCACCTATCTCTAAGTAATTGACTTCTTTACGTTATGGATTTTAAACCAATCACTTAAGTTTTATAATTTAATTGATTGCTTGATTACTTTTTCAGATAAAATAAGAGAAAGAAGAAGAAAGAGGGAAAGCTGCAGTCTTGTCCTTTTTCATATTTTGCATGCATTTGATTCTTTTTCCTTTGATTCTCACTAAACTAGATCGGAAGAAGCCGGACTTGGAAGCAAATAGATCTAGAAGTGGATGGATCTGGAAGCAAGTGACTGTGATTTACTTGTGGGTATTGCCTTTGACTTGTCTTCCTTCTTATCCTTGAAGCTTTTGTAGTTCTTCTCATGTACGCACATCAAGACAATGTTTTCCGTAAGTAACTTATCATTTTTATTTTTAATTGCATATGAGCAATTAAAAATTCTTAAGCACTCTAGGTGAATGCAAATTCAATGAAGGCTTGAACTGGAAGATTGGGAGCACATGCACAAGATCTTGGAAGGAATTTTTCATGCACTGACTTCTACACGGGCTGCATTAGAAACAAGAGGATGAAGCCTTTGCAATTATGGATCTTGAATCTAGATCTGGATCTGGAAGCTATGCATGATTCTGCTGATCCTTTTCTTTCATCATGCTTTACCATGGCCAGAGTAATCTTTGTCTGAGCAATTATTTTTCTTTTAATTATGCCGGAATTCTTTGCAATTGGTGCAGATCTGGGAATTTCTTCAGATTCAGAAGATATATTCAATGTATTGGACATTGATTTAAGCTCCCTTTCAATTATATAAGCACCTATAATGAATACCTGTAATTAATTTAGACAAAGATGGAATCCAGAGCATGAACACTTGATTTTTATCATAAAAATCTGCATATAAAGCCCGCTGCCCTAAAATTTGAGGATTTGCTTGCATGTGAAGCAAGCATAAATATTGTCAACTTCACCTGAGCACTTGTACCACTATGCACACAATTAATTAGACTTAAATTAAGCTCCTTCAAACCTAGGTGCTAAACTTTGAAGCTTTCTAGTAGTGAAAACACCTTTTTCTCAATTATAATTCCTCCTTTGGGCCAAAATTCCAAAATTTTGGGCTGCACTCCTTTGCTAAAAAATTAATAACTCCATTAATATGACATCCCATGCTTATATAACCTTGATCATTCTATATTTAATAATTTCCCTTCCTATTTCTGGCAATTAATTAATTAAAAATTATGCTTTTCTCTTCAATTTGGGCACATATTTTGCGCATGCTCATGGCTGTCATTAAATAAATTAAATTTATTTAATTTTAGCTTTCTACTTCCAGTCTACTTTGACTTCACACTATGCTTTGACCTCATGCGCCAAAAATAGGAATTAATTCTATCAATAAATACTTTAAAAGTATTATTTCTCCTCTAGGTGGGTCAGCACCTTTTTGCCATAGCTGATTTCTATTTTTAAAAGTCAATTTCTAATGGGATTATTCACCCCGCACCGCAACTCGAAAATACCACGATCCACTTAAGTTGTTTGACTTTCATAATGGGATTTTTTACCTGTAAAGCGGGTAAGAAATTCCCATCAATGCCTTAAGTGATTTTCTTTATTTCACAATGGGAATTTTCACCTGCAAAGCGAGATAAGAAATTCTAGCACACTGCCGCATCTAATTTTTCCATATTGACTTAAGTGAATTTGCTTCCATGGGAAAAAGTACTGCACTGTGCAGGAAGGTAAAAAATTCTCACATGCCCATTGCTACCAAAATCCCAGTGTAGCTTAAAACCTTCCTTTCCCAAAATGCGACTGCTCGAGAAGAGGCATTTTTTGTGCATGACTTTATCTTTTTAGAGAGACCCGGACCTCTCTGTGGAAAATTCCTTCGGCATAATGTCCGTAGATGATCTCTAGATACTCCAGAAACAAAACATACTAAACCGTCAAAGGAATTGACCTAGAGAAATTTCACAGAAAACAAAATGAGAAAAATACCAAAACGTAAAACATTGTCAGAAGTCACAGATAAAGCCCAGGATTCATTCTTGGTGGAAACCCTACTGGTATATGGGAATATTGACATGTAAAACCTCAACAGGGTTAAACTGAGCACAATTTACCTCAAACGGGGCTTAAAATAATTAAATAAAAATTTCTCATAGGCAAACCCCAGTGACAGAATATAATGAGTTTGGGCATCTGGGTATTTGGTGAAATTGGCTTATATGGCTCTCTGGGAATATCTTGACACAATAAAAACATTTTCTGGCAATAAAAACACAAAACGACCCATTATTTTAAAAGTCTGAAATTTTTAATATGGCGTAGTATCGATTTGGGGTGAAATTTTGGGACACCAAATTGGCTCCATTTGTGGACATCTATTCCTTTGTCAAAATGACGGGGAGTAAAGATGAGATCCTAGCATCTCTAGTTTCATATATTTTGTTAGGAAATAAGAGATAAAATATGTAGAATAATCCCTTACAGAATCGCAACAGTAGAAACTAATATGCAGAAAATATTACAGATCTCAAATAAAAGTGCAGAATAAATAACACAACATAGAGAGACAAGATTTAATGTGGTTCACCCAATTTGGGCTACGTCCACCAAGAATCACTTGCTTAGATTTTATTACAAGCCTCCACTCTCTCAATACAATACCCAGATCTGTTTGGAGCTATGCTCAACAAACTCTATATAATTCACACCGAATTCAAAACACATCTGCAATACATTTGCTTGTCTATCTATCATATGCATAAGACCATATAAATAGACAACTACTTAAGTAGTTTTACAAAACCATGGGTATCAAACAATGGGCAAAAACAAAACCGTCCCATAAACCTATGGGTAGCCGAAGAGGTGGTTTTACAAAACAATGGGTATCAAAACCATGGGCCCAAAAACAGCCCATAACGGTTACCCATTACCCATGGGTTAATAAACCACCCATGAAAATTTTCTTTGGGGGCTTTGCCCCCTGAACCCCCCTGACCCACTCACCGGCGAGCGGGACCACCATAAAAATACCCAAGTGTAACACATAGAAGGTGTACCACACTCTAACATGAAAATAGGCTCCACAAACATAACAATCTCCCACTTGAGACCGATTTCCACCGAGAAATCTTCTCAACCCTTCACTGTCATCTACGAAGGCCAAAAAAGATAAACATAGCTTTAGTTTATCCCTTATGACCACCTTGGTCATCATGTCTCTGAGGATTCGACTGTATGAATCTTCTCCAACTTCAACTTATCTTCCTCCAAAGTTGTCCCGATGAAGTGATATCTCAACTATATATGCTTCATTCCCGGAGTGGAAAGCAGAGTTCTTAGCTAGGTGTATAAGCACTCGACTATCACTATACATCTTACATTCCTCCTTCTTATGCCCTAACTCCTCAATAAATTGTTGTAATCAAATCATCTCTTTGCTTTCCTATGTGGCAAAAGCAACATACTTAGCCTCCGTGGTTGATAAAGCCACCACTTCCGTAGTCGTGAAATCTAGCTCACCGTTGTCCCACCTACAATGTAAATATAACTGTCATGCTCCCTCCCGCCTGTCTACATCCCCACCATGTTTGAATCTACATAACCACGTAAAGTGATTTTCGATCCATTATAGCACAAAACTATCCCCATGGTCCCTCTCAAATACCAAAGGATCCACTTTACTACTTGGCGATGCTCTTTCCCCGAATCACTCATAAATCTACTCTACTCACGGCTCCCACCGCATGGGCAATATCAGCCTAGTGCACACCATAGCATACATCAAACTACCAACTGGCCGATGAGTAAGGTACCTTAGACATCTGGTTCCTTTCCGATCTATCTTGGGACACTTTGCTCCTTTGATAACTTAAAATGGCTTACCAAAGGAGTCCCAACCGGTTTAGCATCCTACATGTTAAACCTATCCAATACCTTCTTAATGTACTCTTCCGAGATAAATTCAACTTCCTTCCTTCCTATCGCAAGTTATCCGCATACCAAGGATTTTTCTGGCTGCCCCCAAATCCTTCATATCAAAGGATTCACTTAGTTGTTTCTTGAGTACTTTTATTTCCTGCATGTTTTTACTTGCAACAAACATGTCATCAACATACAAACACAAGATAATATAACTTCCATCCTAAAATTTCTTTGTATACACGCAATGATCAAAATGACATCTAATATAACCTTGCTCCATCATGAAGCTATCAAAATTCTTATACCATTGACGTGGAGCTTGTTTCAAGCCATACAAGCTCTTCTTCAGTTTACACACCATCTCCTCTTTACCTTTGACCTCATAGCCCTCTGGTTGCTGCATATATAGTTCCTCCTCTAAATCACCATGGAGAAATGTAGTCTTTACATCTAACTGTTCTAAGTGCAAGTCTTCTACTACCACTATTCCAAGAATAGTTCTAATAGAAGTCATTTTTACTACAGGAGAAAATATCTCATCAAAATCTATACCTTGTTTCTGTGCAAACCCCTTGACCACCAACCGGGCCTTATATCTTTTCTTTCCTCCTCCTTCGTCTTTAACTTCAGTACACCCACTTGTTCTACAATGCTCATTTGCCTTCCAGTAGCTTCACCGAATCCCAAGTCCGGTTCTCCATGAGAGACTTATGCTCCTCATCCATGGCTTGCTCCCACTTCTTACCGGCATCTACCGCATTGCTTCATCAAATCTCTCTCGGCTCTCCACTATCGGTGAGTAATAAATAATAAAGAGAAGGAGAAAACGTTAACGTTCAAGTTTTTTTCTTACCATAGAAGACGTCCTCACCGTAGGAGTTTGGGGTTCTGTTGAGTAGGTTCCCGAATCGATTCATGGGTCACTTTCCCATCCGAAGATCCTCTGCCACCGCATATTCTTTCTTAGATTCTTCCTGTTTTCCTGCAACTGTTGCTTATACATGACTTTCTCATTAAATACCACATCCCTAGACCGAATGATTTTCTTGTCCTTAATACTCCAACATTTAAATCCAAAGTCATCACTACCATAACCAAATGAAAGTACATTTTTCTCGATTTAGCCTCTAGCTTGGTCCTATCATCCTTTTCTATATGAACAAACACCTCACATCCAAAGACTCTAAGAAATGAATAATCAACTTTCTTACCATACCATGCCTCCTCAGGTATGCCTCCATCCAAGGCACTTGAGGGTCCTCTGTTTATCAAGTACACAGTTGTGCTCACCGCTTCGCCCAAAAAGAAAGAGGTAGTTCCCGCATGTAACCTCGTGCTCCTAAAGCATGTTCCATTATTGTTTTGTTCATCCTTTCTCGATACCCCATTCATTGTAGAGTTCCGGAACCATCTTTTACCTACGGATTCCATTCTTAGAACAAGAATCATTAAATTAATTTCTGCAATACTCGTCCTTTATCTAACCCGAGACATTTTAACTTAAGACATGTTTCATTCTCTACTAAGGCTTTCCATTTAACAAAAGTGTCAAATACATCAGATTTTTTTGTAATACAATAAACCCAAACTTTCCTTGTTGCATCATCAATAAAAGTAACATAATAACTTCAACCCCAAGAGATGATACCGAGCCCCTCACACATCGAATGTACCACTCTAACTTACTCTCTTTCTTCGTAGGTCCAACCTTGAGAAACCTTACTCACTTATGTTTCCCATATATGTAGTTCTCATAGATATCCAAACCTTGTTTTTGTATATCTAGGAAAATTCTTCTTTTATGGTGTTCGTGCCCTTATGGCTCATGTGACCAAGCCTATAGTGCCATAACGTTGTATCTCGCATCCGAAGCCACAAAATTACAATCATTAGTACTATCGGTGGTTAAATACAAGGTTCCAACCTTCTTACATCTTGCCACCACAAGAGCACCGTTGGTAACCTTCCAAGAGTTAGTTGTAAATATCACAAGACAACCATCACTTGAAATTGCCCCACCGATATCAAATTTCTCCTTAATGTAGGCACATGTCGACATCCTTCAACAACCATGTATTCCCATTCGCATCTTAACCCGAACAAAACCTTTTTAAGTATACCTGCAAGGCTCATCATCACCAAGAAAACATGCCCAAAATCCCCTGAACATAATCAACAAAATAATGCCTATGTGGAGTAGCATGAAAAGAAGCCCCTAAATCTAAAACCCAAGATTCAGTAATATTATGCAAAGAAAGAATCAAAGCATTCGACATACATTACCCGATGCCACATTTGCCTCCTTGTTTTCTTCCTGTTGTTTCTTCTTGTCTCGAAGCTCCCAACAATCCTTCTTTGCATGCCCAGACTTTCCACAGTTCCAACATACAATCTTGCTCTTGGATTTTGACCTTGCTCGATCTTTTGATTTTCCACGAGTTTCCTCTATTCTTCTGTCTCCCTCTAGTTTCCATCACAAAGAATTCCTTGAAGTAGAAGATTCCCTAGAGCTTTTTCTTCACATTTCCTCACTTAGAATCACCCCTACAACATCCTCAAACTTCAACTTCGAGTTAGCTGGAACCAAGTTGCTTACCGCCATTACCAGGCTATTCCAACTTTTAGGTAAAGAGCACAGAATTAATAAAGCCCTAACTTCTTCATCATATTCTATCAAGAACCGAAGCTAGCATATTCACAACCATATTAAAATCATTTAAATGATCTACTACCTCTTGAACTATTCTCGAAATCTTCATATTATACAACTTTTTCATTAAAAATATCTTATTAGAGGTAGAGGGTTTTTCATACAACTTCCCAATGCATCCATCAATTCTTTTGTAGTCTTTTCCTTTGAAACATTAAATAATATCAAGATGCAAGACACAACCGGATCGTTCCAAGTGCCTTTCAATTTAACAAATCCCATTCCGCATCTATCATGCTTGAGAGTTTGTTTACCTTCTCGCACAATGGAGTATAAAGATCCTTCTAATAAAGGTAATCTTTCATTTGCATCTCCCAAAGACTCAAATTCGCCCGTTGAATTTATCAACCCTAGATCTTCCATCATCTACCATATCTCCCACTCAAGCTAAAAATTTCCCTGTGATTAAACACTTTAGAAAACCAAACCAAGCTCTGATACCAATTGTTAGGAAATAAGAGATAAAATATGCGGAATAATCCCTTACACAATCACAAAAGAGAAACTAATATGCGTAAAATATTACATCCCGGTAGGAAAGAAAGAAAGTGTCCATTCAGTAGCTCTTTTGATCACGAAGGGCCATTTCGTGAGTGAATCGATTTTTTACGTGCATGCCTTTTTATTCATGTCTCTTTCCCCACCAGAGTACCTAGTCTCCGATCTCAAACTTCATTTCGGCCTTCACAAATACCTTGGACAAGTCCTTATCAATTTCATCTGGTGGTGGCTCATTGTTTCTTCTCTATGTGGTGAGTAAGTCTTCATCAACTTCCTCTGTACTCAGATTTACCAATCGCACCTTTGAGGAAGAACTATCATCACATTCTTTGTTCTTATTCGTATCGATCATTTTTGTTGAATGTCCCTACTAAGGAAACTAAACCCTTGGGGATTTTGTTACCTTTTAGTTGGGTCACTCCACTACTGTCATCATAACCAGGATATGTTCTTCCTGTGATTATTTGTCATGGTGTTGATTTATTTCCTTCAACACACAACCTGTCAAAGTTGTCTTGCCCAGGCACATGCGGATGTTTGTTTGTCTTCATTAAAATTTTGCCATTGTTCAACATTATCAGGGACTTTGGGGTGGTAGATTATCTCCACTTTATAGTTTCCTTGTCTCGAATATAAACGGTGGTCTATCTGGATTCAATAGTGCAATGGTCGTGATTGCCAAAGAATTTGCCTTGGAATTCTGATTTATTGGAATGAAGTCAATAGAGAAGGCTACAAAATCGAATGTGGCAGAAAGTACTCTATCTCTGTAATGCTCCAACTTATCTCTTTTGAATTGAATTTTCCTCGAACTCCGGTTTACTAGAAGTTTAGCATCTCCTTGGGCTTTGAGGAGTCTTACTCCTTTCTTTCTGGCTTGCTCCATTCCTAGCAGTAATGCCTCATACTCTGCCGTATTATTGGTGTTCTCGAACATCAACTTGTGGGAGTATGGAAATATCTCATGATCTAAAGATAGTAGAGAACGCCAAATCCCGATCCAAAAGAGCAACATGTGCCTTTAAACACTGTAGAACCAAAACTTTTTCAGCTTTTTTTGCTAGCTCTGGTTGAAATTCTAGTTCTGGTACATTTTTATCCATTTCCAAGAAATACACCCCATGGTCAGATTCCTGAAAAAGAATTATAGATGTAGGATCCTCAAATTTTGTCACCATGTACTTGGACTTCTTTTTGGTTCTAGCTTCTAATTAATTCCTTTGAAAGCAATACAAGCATAGGACCAATCCATCTTTACTTCTCCTCCCAGCTCTTTGTAGAAGTTTCTGCTTAGCAACATCCCATAGGATACATGAATATCTGCAACTAGGATTGTCATCTTTAATCTTTTTTCAGGAAAAGCTACCAAAACAACTTGTGCATCTTTGATTTGTTTGATTAAAGGGACTTGTCTCTCCATGGAGTAGTACCTTTTTATGGTCTTTGTTAAGGTAAGCCCAAGAGTATCTACAACTTTAGCTGGCATGATATTATCAGAAGCACCCGAATCTAGAATGCAATTGCTTAATTTGAAACCATTAAGCAATAGGGAAACATAGAACGGTTCCACTCTTTTAGAAGATGGTGAGGATTTAACATCTGTAGTGTTGTTCTAGGGAGGAGTATCCTTGGGCTTAGGAAAAGGCCTTTTGATGTATTGGATTGTCCTAGTGATTGTACATATTTGACTAGCCTATTTAATTGCTCAGGAAAGGCTCTTAAGTATTCAGCTTCTGACATTTGAACTTTGGTTTTCTTGACATGATCAAAATGTCAAAAGAAGGTATAGATTTAGATACCTGAGCTGCTTTTTGTGGTTGAGATGAAGAACTCACATTCTTATTTCTGGGAGCTAAAGAAGAAGGTAAAGGGCTTCCCCTTCTTTGTTCATCAGCTAATGCTTTAGCTTGGTGAGTTTTTGATCTTGTAAATACTACATATGTATGACCATGATCACCTTAACAAATTTTCTCATCGTCATGTTCAAATTTGTAGTTTAGGTAATTAATGTTGGAGTCGCCAAGTAGGAACTAAAAATCATCATTCTCAAACTGATCAATGTCAAATTCTTGGTCTTCTTCATTCATCTCCACATTGTTTCTAGGAGCAACTTCAATTACTAATCTTTTGGTACTAGTAATGCGGTTCCAGTTGTTGTTGAAATTGCAGTAGGGGTAGTGTTGTTTCCTTGAGCCATTTGAGCCATTCATTTCTTCATCTAAGAACATCTCATTTGCTAACTTTTGCAATAGTGAATTAGATGTAGTAGCAGAAGATGAACTTTCAGCTCTAGAAGTGCTACTCTTTATCTTTCCAGCCATGATGAGGTCATCTTCAATTTCAACCACCATGTTTTGGGCTACTAACAAGTTAAGCAGGATGTGCTCTTCACAATTGATAGCTTACTTCAGGAAGTAAAGCATTGATGAAGAATTTTTTTATTCTCATCATTTAGAGAAGCAAAAGCTAGAATTTTGTAAAGTATTCTTTGGAATTTTGCAATAAAATCCCGCATGTGCTCATATGGCTCCTTCTTCAACTGAGTGAGTTGAGTTATCAAGGTCATCTGAATCTTGGTGGCTTGAACCTTTCAGAATGCATCCTGCATAGTAGCCCAATTGGTTATGGTACTAGGAGCTAGCCGATAGAACCATTCTCTATCCAAGTCATGCAAAGTCTCTATGAAGACTCTGACAGATACATCTTCATGTTCAACTGCAAACACTCCATAAGATATGAAAATGCAACCAAGTGTCATCTCGCATTCTCGCTTGCCATCTCAAAGAATTTTGGAAAATTCTTTCCCATCCCTTTAGGTAGATCATGCATAGGAGGAGTCAAATTCAAAGGTCTAAAGGTTACACCCCATGGAATAAGGCGCTGCAGGAGCAAGTGGCTGATTTTGCATCATAAAAGAAGCACGTCTTCTTTGAGAATAGACTTGATGAATAATTTAAGCTTAGGATTATTGAAGATGATCAAGATCTAGATGTGTTTACACTCTTCTTCCTAGTGAAATACTGGATCTACGGCTTCTAACTTGAGAAAGCTCTGGTCTGCTAATTTGTGTTGTTCCCCAACGGAGTCACCAAAAACTGTTGGCTAGATTTTCTACATAAATGAAAACCTAGGTAGTCATGAGATAAATCTCCCTCATTTACCGGTGAGGCTCCGTGTAATAGTTGTCAATTAAATATGCTAGTATCTATATGAGGATATTACTTTAACCATGCAGCTCATGAACCAAATCAGATAGTTTTTGTAAAGCAAGTAAGTGGTTGTTAAAGAAAGGAAATATCTAATGACGAAGGAAATAATATAAACACGAGGGGAAAGAAAGAGGGAAGGTGTGCAACCCAATCAATAGATTATAGAGTTAATTGCATGCACATAGATGGAGCCAATAGATATTAACACATAGAATTATAAGCAAAGACAACTTTCGAGATATAGATCTAAAATAACACAAAGTTTATAAGTAGATCCGAGACAAAATGTTAAACAAAATGCACCGTGACACAAAGTTCTCCGAAATCTACTCCTTCCTATTCTTTTGCTTCAAAACGCTATCGGGGTTTCAAAATTATGATGCAAAAATTGGAAAAAAATTTGATACCCTCTTCAACATATATTCAAAAACAAAATTAGGGTTTTCACCCTAATTTTGGCTGAAATCACCACATCGATACCACTTGTAAGGATATTACTTGTATAAATCGAACATATACAACATAATAACATGAGAGAACACCAAAATATAGATAAATGATGACAATATTCTCATATAATAGCTTTTTGCCACTTCGAGGGGTAACCTCCAAAGCATATAAAAACACTCCAATACTCAATATGATTATTAACTACAACCTTCTAACCCCTATATATACCATTCTAACCTATGGCCAATACATCGAGGCCGACCTCCTAAGCATAATAAATCATAAATGAATGATATAATAAGATAAGGGGATATGTGCCACATGTCGGCATCTCCATCAATACATATACATCATAACATCCTTTCCTTACGTGCATAACATTCCTTCCTCCTTGACATGTTTAGTAAGTCCAATCAAACATAAGAGGTGATTCTTCTAAGTATATTCTTAAATTTTATCCACCATTCTTTAAAGCATCCATCTCACCATTTCCATAAAAATTTGTTATCCACGTGATCATGATTAGGGTTTAGAAATTCTAAAAATATTTCGAGTAGATGGATAAAAACACAAAGAACAAACCCTAACCCGAAATTTCAATAGCTTTCTAAAAATATAAATTTTGCTAAAAAATACCACAATTTGCTTCCTAAAAGTTAATTTATGAAAAAACCTAATCACCAATAACATCCACAAAACAGATCTAATGGAGCTGAATTTTTTTCAGATATTCGACTTAGAGTTTTTCAAAATTATGATGCAAAAATTGGGAAAAAAATTCGATACCCTCTTCAAGATATATTGAAACAAAAATTAGGGATTTTACACTAATTTTTGCCAAAATCACTACTCGATACCACTTGTAAGGATATTACTTGTATAAACCGAACATATACATCGAATAACATGAGAGAACACCAAAATGCGGATAAATGATGACAATATGCTCATATAATAGCTTTTCCACTTCGAGGGGAAACCTCCAATACCACTTCGAGTGGGTAACCTCCAAACCATACAATAACACTCCAATACTCAATATGATGATTAAATACAACCTTCTAACCCCTATATATACCATTCTAACCTATGGCCAATACTAAGGCCGACCTCCTAAGCATAATAAATAATAAAAGAATGATATAATAAGACAAGGGGATGTGTGTCACATGTCGAATCTCCATCAATACATATACATCATAACATCCTTTCCCTAGGTGATTAGCATTCCTTCCTCCTTGACATGTTTCGTCCCGAAACATAAGAGTTGATTCTTCTAAGTATATTCTTAAATTTTGTGCACCATTCTTTAGCATCCATCTCACCATTTCCATAAAAATTGTTATCCCCATGATCATGATTAGGGTTTAGGAATTCTTAGAATATTTTAACAGATGGATAAAAACACAAAGAACAAACCCTAACTGAAATTTCAATAGCTTTCGAAAATATAAATATTTCTAAAAATACCACAATTTGCTTCTGAAAAGTGAATTTATGAAAAATCCTAAAACACACAATAACATCCCAAAACAAATCTAATGGAGTCGAAATTTTGAGATATTCGACTTAAGGGTTTTTCAAAATTATGATGTAAAAATTGGGAAAAAAATTCGATACCTTCTTCAAGATATATTCGAAACAAAAAATTAGGGTTTTTACCCTAATTTTGGCCGAAATCGCTGCTCTGATACCACTTGTAAGGATATTACTTGTATAAATCGAACATATACAACAGAATAACATGAGAGAACACCAAAATATAGATAAATGATGACAATATTCTCTTATAATAGCTTTGCCACTTTGAGGGGCAACCTCCATTACCACTTCGAGGTAACCTCCAAACCATACAATAACACTCCAATACTCATTATGATGATTAACTACAACCTTCTAACCCCTATATATACCATTATAACCTATGTCCAATACGAGGCCGACCTCCTAAGCATAATAAATCATAAATGAATGATATAATAAGATAAGGGGATGTGTGCCACATGTCGGGATCTCCATCAATACATATACATCATAACATCCTTTCCCTAAGGTGCATAGCATTCCTTCCCTCCTTGATATATTTCATCCCCGAAACATGAGAGTTGATTCTTCTAAGTATATTCTTAAATTTTATCCACCATTCTTTAGCATCCATCTCACCATTTCCATAAAAATTTGTTATCCTCGTTATCATGATTAGGGTTTAGGAATTCGAAAAAAATTTGTGAGATGGATAAAAAAACAAATATCAAACCCTAACTGAAATTTCAAGAGCTTTCTGAAAATATAAATTTTACTAAAAAATACCACAATTTGCTTCCTGAAAAGTGAATTTATGAAAAAACCTAAAACACTAATAACATCCGCAAAACAGATCCAATGGAGTTGAAATTTTTAGATATTTTGACTTAGAGTTTTTCCAAATTATGATGCAAAAATTGGGAAAAAATTCGATACCCTCTTCAAGATATATTCGAAACAAAAAATTAGGGTTTTTACCCTAATTTTGGCCGAAATCATTGCTCTGATACCACTTGTAAGGATATTACTTGTATAAATCAGAACATATACAAAGCATAATAACATGAGAGAACACCAAATTATAGATAAATGATGACAATATGCTCATATAATAGCCTTGCCACTTCGAGGGGGAAACCTCAATACCACTTCGAGGGGGTAACCTCCAAACCATACAATAACACTCCAATACTCAATATGATGATTAACTACAACCTTCTAAGCCCTATATATACCATTCTAACCTATGGCCAATATCGAGGCTGACCTCTTAAGCATAATAAATCATAAATGAATGATATAATAAGATAAGGGGATGTGTGACACATGTCGACATCTCCATCAATACATATACATCATAACATCCTTTTTCACTAGGTGCATATCATACAATATCATGCACAAGTTGTGTCATTTCTAGTTCACGTGTTTCCTACATTAATGTGGAATAATAATTTCAACAAAATAATATAAAATTTATGTTTAATTTATAATGATGATTTCATGTCATAAATATATGTATTATGTCATATATTAAATTGAAATTTATTTTCAATTTTTTGATAAATTTGGTGAAATATATCCATAATCATAAAATCTTTACCCATATTATTTTTTTAATAATTCAATACTTACTTGAAGAATATGTTGTAATAATTCAATATTTCATAAAAAAATACTATATTGATATTTATTGATGCAATTGTATCTATATAAAAGTAAATATGTAAAGATATTTCATCTTTTTCTCCTATCTCTTTAATCCTATGAAGAAAAACTAAATTAAGGTATTATTTCTCCAACTTTTCAATTAAAATGTTTTATCTCTCTAATCCCCTTCTAACATGTGACATGTCTTAAATGGTTGGATTATATAACTTTAAAAAAATAATGTTTTCATTTATTTTTACGCCGACGACAGCATTCCTAGTTTGAGTGAACCTAGCCTTCTCTAACACATTTCAGGAAATCCATGGTGTAGAGGAGGAGGTAGTACATATGTTGAAATATTTCGGTCCATAGTTAAAGCTGCAATCTGCTTTGGAAACCAAGCTCTATATTCTATCATTTATTTGGTGTCCGGGAGCCAATGTTTTACATGCGAGGAGATGAAAAAAATAATGTTGGGGTTAGAGAGCAATGAGAAGCCATTTTGTGGGGGATTTGCATTTGGTTCATTGGAACTCTAATGGTGGATGATCTTCCACATGGATTTGAAGAGCCTAATAGAAGAAGAGGCATTGTTATGGGAGAGTGGGTGCCATAGAGGGAGATTCTTTGCCATCTACGTATGGGACATTCCTTACAGGATGCATAGTGAAGACTTTGCTAATCACAATGTCTTCAATTCACTGAGAAGTATATTTCAACTTACATTGTCTTCAATGTGATACTCGAGTATGTGATACTACATTCTGGTATGTTCCAGAGTTCATTGTGTTATAATTATCAAACTAATCGAATGATCTGCATATTTATTTATCTCAATTTGGTATCATGCAACGTGCATGATTATGTAAAATTTTACTACTGTAAATAAAGACTCCTAGGATGTCTTGGTGATAGGGATATTTTTTCGAGATGGGAGATGGATTTGGCTATGTCGAAAAGGCTAGAAGATGTCCCAAACATCTTTGGCTTTCTCCAAACATCAAAGTGGGACATCCCTTAACTTTAAAGAGACATCTTGTCATGGGACATGCAAGCACACTTACAAATCATTGAAACAGAAAAACAAACATAATGCACTCCAACACCAGTGTTGAAGAAGCATAAAACAGTCAACCAAGCCCTAAATGTTGTTTTTTCAGTAGCATTTTAGGAGAAGAGTGTAGACTTTAAAAAAAAGTGAAAAAATTATATGCATTATGAGAGTATACGTAGGGGTTTTGGGAAAAAATTGTAGGTTATGATGTCATTTTTCAAATGGTGTACCCATCCCCGTACTGTACTCATAGACATGTGTCATGAAACCTAGTTTTGCATCTTACTTATATCCTAGGAAGCAAGACATTGAATTTCCATTATGTATATCCAAGTGTCCCAAAGAATAGCTTTGCATCTTACTGTATCCGAGAAGCTACAAAAATTGAATTTCCATTATGTATATGTTTTATAATGTCAATATTTTATAGCACTTACATATTGCATAGCATGGCAGGTTAGATTTTGTGACCTGATTAACTTTCCTTATAGCAATGATGTCTTTGACATTTTGCAGGGAATGACTATAGTGGTACTTTTAGGACTTCTTGCTTCATTAAAATTGACTAGTGGGAAATTGTATGATCACATGTTCATGTTTCTTGGAGTTGGAGAGGTAATTCAGACTCTTTTGTTAGAAGTTCTTTGGTTATTCCATAAATAACTGACAAAATGTGAGTATTTATGGTTGTTGTTGAATAAAGACCTTGTGACATAGTTTCCTATGTTTGAGCCTCAAAGAGTTGACTGTCCATAAAATTTAAAATGAAAGATGTTGAAATTGTTTGTCAAATGCTGGATTGTTACTTGAATGTTATCATAAACTACTAGTCATAGAGCATAAGTTGAACATGTAGATATACATTGTATGATAAGTTTGACTATAAAATCCTATTTTCTTTGCTAATTGATGCTTCAACAATTTCATATGTTTTTCGATTGGTTTTCCCAGCCATGAATTGAATTAGCTTCTTTTTCTAATAATTATATCACAAATTGCAATTCATTCATGCTTTGCCGATGATGGCCCAAGCATAAGTGTATTATTAAAGACCGTGCCAATGCATCATAGTGGAAAATACCACATGTAGTAATATTCTTCTAATGAATTCTCAACACAATTTTGGTCTAGGGAGATTAAAGATGCAAGTATCATATAGCTATCACTAAATTTTTATCCATTATGGTATATTTTTGTGGTTTTCATTTTGAAAATTAACAATTATGATGAATTTACATACAATTGCAATAGAATTGAATGAATTTTATCCTCTTTCATAATTTATTATTTGTTTGCATTACTTATCATTGTCATTTCTTGCTTGAATAATAGAATCTATCTAAAGCCTATAAATTTTGTTAGTTTGTAACTAAATTACATTCTTATTTCATCCTTCTTTGAACACAAAAATTGTGAAAAAACATGCATGTAGGGATAAGTATTGTAGAGCCTATTGCGTTGGAAATAGCCAAATAGGTATTGTTGGATATGGATTTTCTTAATATTATATCTCAATGTCACATTAGTGTTTGAATAACTATGGTTTCCTGTATCTACAAGTTTCTCATGTAATTGCTTTTCAGGGCAAATCTCATTGATCGAAGCTCGCAAAAGGATATGGTTGGTGGACTCTAAGGTATCTCTCACTTGCCCCTCCCATTTCCATGCATGCAAAAATTTAAATTTGACTCATCCTTGATTTGAATTATTAATATGGTTGGTGGACTGTAAGGTCTCTCTTGTTCTCCCTCCTACACCCCTTACATTTTCTTGCGCACATGCACACATAGAAATTTAAATTGTCTATGATCGGTGGTGTAAGTTAACTCTCACTTACTCCTCCCATTTCCATGCACACTGATAATCTAAATTTGACTTGTCCTAGATGTGAATTATTACTAGCAATATCACCTTTGGAGATATTAAAGGCCAATAGGCTGTTAATTAAAAAAAAAAAATAATTACAAGTAATAAGAAATGAAAAAAATAAAATTATTATTTATATTATTATTGTTAACAATGATAAAAATTAAAATTAATAGAAATTAATGAAATTTAGTGATTAAAACTAACAAAAAGTAAAATTAAAAAAATCTAAAATAAAATTTAAATTATAATTACAATGAATAAAAATTTAAAAATAACAATATTATTTATATTATTATTGTTAACAATCAAAAAATCTTGTTAAATATTGCAAAATCCTTGGCTCACCTATTGGCTTAGATGGACCCACAAGAAATGATCCGGGCTTGCTTTTGCTCGGTTACGCATTGTCTCAAACCATTGATCGGGAGTTTCAGAGCACATAATATTGAAAACTAGATTTGGATCCTGGACTCAAAGAATTGAAGTTGAGACCTTAAGATGTAAGCGATGCCAAAGCATTGGTCACTCTGACGAAAACTGCAACAAGAAGAAGACCCCTCTTTTGGTTTTGTTCACCCGAGATGACGCAGATCTAAACAAAGTCAACAAGGATCCAAGCCAGAAAGGAAAATCAAGATAAAGGTCCCAAATGAGAAATGTGCAGTTAAATAAGTAGGGGAAAAAAAAAGAAAAAAGGGGGTTTTAGAACTCATATTAAGAAACATCTTGTCTGGCGTCCCAAAGATGCTTCAATAGCTTCCAATGAAGTAGTGGACAAAACTATGAAGGCATCTCCGGACAAACCTTTTGAAACTTCTGTGAAGGATGACCTTGCTAAGGATTCCTTGGAAGTGAACGAACAAAAGGTTTAATCCCTTCTGGTTCAGATGAGAAAGAAATCCTGACATTCATTAGAAAGGAAGCTTACAACAAGGAGAATATGGATGTGAGTGAACCCCTGGCGATCCTCTCTTCTGGAGAGACAGGAAATGCGGATCCGCTGCCATACCTCAGCACTTCAACAACAGCAGCGCTGCGGCAGGATCAGCTGCAGCCTCAAACTCGATTCTGGTCATACTCCTGACAGTATCCATAAGGAACAAAAGGTAGGGGGGATCACGCCTACCATGGAAAAGAAGACCTTTTTAATCCCTTCTGGTTCAGAAGAGAAAGAAATCCTGCCTTTCGTTAGAAAGGAAGCTTGTATCAAGGAGGATATGAGGGTGTTTGAGCCCCTGGAGTCTCTCCCTACTGGAGAGAAAGGAATTGAGGATCCGCTGCCATACCTCAAAGATGTCAACAGTGGATCGAGCAGGTGTCTCATATACAATCACACTCCTGTCAATATTCATAAGGAACAAGAGGAAGGGGAGATTACGCCTGCCAAGGAAAAGGAAGATCCAGACTCTGGGTTCACTTTGGTCATCTCAAAAAAGAAAAAAAAAAGAATGGAAGGCTTTGAAAGGATCCCAGAATCACTTTATAGTGAAAAGAAAAAGGAAATTGACAATTGGGACACCTCTACCTCCAGAAAAACCAGATCTTCAGTTAGACGATTAGCTGATTTTGGAGGAAGCTCGAAAAGAGGAAGACCCTCTAAAAAAACTCTCAGAGCTAAGAAAACAGAGAGGGAGATTGCAGATGGTGTTCAGCGACAACTGAACCACCAAGCAAATCCAACAACCAACCATTCCATATGAAGATCATATCTTGGAATATTAGAGGCCTTAACGGTTACTCTAAGCAAAGAAACATCAAGGAGTTACGGGACTCCAGTAACCCCAACATTTTGATTCTTCAAGAAACTAAGATGAAAGCAATGTCCATGGATAATATTAAAAATAATTTTTGGGATAGCTCTGAAATGGCGGCTGTTGATTCTCAGGGTGCTTCCGGAGGGCTGGCAACTCTTTGGGATAAAAGGCACTGTACTGGTATGATCCTTAGTGATAATTTTAATCATCTTGCAATTAAGTTTGTCACTATTGAAAAAAAGTGTGAATGGATCTTGTCTAATATCTATGCCCCTAACTCTGCTAGTGGTAGAAGAAAACTATGGGCTGATCTTAAAATCTTTAGAAACCAAAGACAGCTTCGCTTAATCGGCTTATCATGGGAGATTTCAACTCCCCTCTAAACCCAGGCGAAAAGTTTGGGGGAACCCCCACCTTCTCTAATGGTATGGAGGATCTTGCCGATTTTATCACTGAACAAAACCTCATTGATGTGGATCTGCATGGTAATAAGTATACTTGGAACAATAGAAGGGTGGGAAAGGGGCTCATTCAGGTGAGACTGGACAGGGCTCTTATCTCGGCAAACTGGATTCTTAGCCAAGACTTTTACCTCTCTTCCCTGCCCAGAATTGGATCGGATCATAATCCGATTGCTTTAAGCTTTCTAAATTGGACCAAACCTGCAAGAAGCTCATTCAAATTTGAAAAAATGTGGATGGAGCACGTTGATATCTATGATAGAATAAAGGAATGGTGGGATTGGAATGGGGAAGGCACTGCCCAGTACAGATTGGTCCAAAAACTCAAAAATGTCAAAAAGCAAGTCAAACTTTGGAACAAAAATGTTTTTGGAAACATCTTCGGAAAAAAGAAAGAATTAAAACAGAAGCTTCAGGATCTTGAGTTAAAAATGGATACTATGGGGAGGTCAGTTGAAGATGAAGTAAATGAAAAGAGAATTCTTTCTGAGTTACACACGATATGCAGTAGAGAAGAATCCTTTTGGCGCCTTAAATCAAGAGCTATCTGGCTTAAAGAGGGGGACAGGAATACAAAGTTCTTTCACATGACCACTCTAAAGCACAGGGCCAGTAATAGGATTTTAGAGGTTTCTAAAAGCAACGTAAGTATTACTAAAAATCCAAACAAAGATTAAGAAGCAAGCACTTGAATTCTACAAAAATCTTCTTAGAGAGAGTAATGTCAAGCAATCCGGAAGCTATTTCCTTCATGCTAGAGGCAATCCCCGTAATGATATCAAGACCAGAAATTCGAGATATCACTAAAGCGGTCGCGCTTGATGAGCTAAAAAGGCTGTTTTTTTTCTCGAGGGGGATAAGGCTCTCGGACCGGATGGATTCTCCATTAATTTTTTTCGTAAATTCTGGGAAATATGCTCGGAGGATCTTCTCAAAGCGGTTAATGAATTTTTTAGATCGGGAAATCTTCTAAAAGAGCTCAATAACACACACATTGTGCTGGCACCTAAGAAAATGAATGCAAAAGATTTCAAGGATTTCAGACCCATCAGTCTGGTTAATGCTATTTTTCGAATCTTCACCAAAATTATTGCTTTAGGTCATGCACTCATAATGAAGGATCTCATCTCAAAGCAGCAGAGTGGCTTCATTAAAGGCAGGATAATACAAGACGGTGTGATTATGGTACACGAAACTATGCATTCTATGGAAAATAACAAAAAGGCTAACATGATCCTTAAGCTCGACATGAATAAAGCCTTTGACAAAGTTTCTGGGTCTTCCTCGACAGATTCTATCTAAATTTGGGTTCACAGAAAAGTTTAGAAAAATTGTTAAATCATGTATATCTACAGCCAGGTTCTCTGTGGTTGTTAATGGAGAGCCTGTGGGATTCTTCACCAGCAGCAGAGGTCTAAGGCAGGGAGACCCCATCTCCCCCCTTCTCTTCATCCTTCTGGCTGACAGCCTTAGTAGAACAATTAGCAGAGCGGTGGAAGACGGCCTTTTAAAGGGTTCTAAACCCACTTCTCTCAGCCAAGCTGTCTCTCATCAACAGTTTGCAGACGACACTATCCTTCTTCTTCTGGCCTCAGTGGTTGAAGCTAAAGCTATCAAGGCTCTTCTGCAGCTTTATGAATCTGCTTCCGGGCAAGAGATCAATTACGACAAAAGCATCCTTTTTTTCTTTAACACCCCTGAGGAAAGACAACTCAAGATTGCTAAAATTTGGGTCAGAAATTGGTACTCTTCCAAAGAACGCACTTAGGCCTCCTCTCGCACGAAGAAAGTCTCTCACACGGTGTGGGATGATTTATTGACGAGATTTCAGAAAAAAATGGCTGGTTGGAAAGGGACCACTCTCTCTAGTGCTGGTAAGTGCCTTCTCATTAAAAGCACACTCCAAAGTTTGCCCATATATATCATGTCACTATTCAAAATTCCTTCCTCCTTCAGAGAGAAAATTGAAAGGATTCAGAAAAAAATTTTATGGCAAGGCATGGAAGAAAAGTTCGATTTCACCTTGTGGCCTGGGATAAAGTCTCGCACCCCTAAATCTAGGGGAGGGCTGGGAATAAAAAATATTGAGAAAATGAATGAGGCACTCATTGCTAAGATGGGCTGGAGATTGCTTTCTGAGAAACAACCCTGGATTGATGTCATTAAAACAAAATACTTGAATCGCAAGTCGCTTACTCCTATCTCGCATGATGAGCAACTCCCCAATGGTTCCATTTTTGGAATAATCTGTTAAGAGTAGAAACTTCATTAAGAAGGGAAGCAAATGGAAAATTGGGGATGGCAATGACATTAACTTCTCGGGAGGATAATCGTCCAATGATAATCTGGAGAGATTTGGGACTCGCTAAGGACAGCCTTATAAGAAAATATGGAACTAAAGTTAAGGACTACATTGATGGAAATGGCACCAACAAGAATTGGAAAAGACTTACTATGGAGAGTATTGAATCAAATGACTATTTCCTCCCTCCAAGACCTTTTGATCTCTTCCCTCAGGTCACCTGGATTCCAAGGATGAGCTGATCTCGGAGCAATTCACACGAGGGTAAATACTACCAAATCTGGTTATACCAGCCTTTTCCACAAGAACTAATCGACTTTAATCGAACTTGATCTCGATGCCCGAGTTAACCCCCAAAATAAATTTTTTTCTTTGGTCGCCATCGAGGCAAAATTCTCACCACCGACAATTTGATGAAAAGAGGTTTTATCATTCCCAATTGGTGCCACCTTTGTAGGAATAACTATGAAGACATTAGACATCCTGCTCATACACCGTGATTATGCCTTTAGAGTTTGGAACTTTGTCCTTTCCAAATTGAAGCTCTCTCGGGTGATGCCGAGGATCTTACTCACTGTGGAACCAATGGAACCCACCATTCGACATTGTGCTATCAAGAACTCGAAATTAGCCATCCCGCATTTAATTTGGAGGATCGGAAGGATAGAAATAATATAGTTTTTAGAAATAAGAAGCAGTAATTTTAAACTCACCACGGCAAGATCTCCCAAGGCATCAAAGAGGACATGGCCGATTTAAACCTCCTAAGAACAATTGTTACCCCGAAAATGAAAAGCACATCTTATCAAATTGGCAGATCGGATATCGAGCAACCCCGGAATAGTGTGGATAGATCTTTGGTCAAATGGCATCCCCCGAATCCAATTGGTTCAAGCTGAACTTTGATGGTGCCTCTAAGGGGAACCCCGAACAAATTACTTTGGAGGAGGAGCAATACGGGACCATAAAGGTAATTTGATTGTTGCATATGCCGAAAAATGGGAATCCAAACCAATCATTTGCAGTGCTTTATCTGCTTCTCCGGGGTTTGAGAGTTGCTTGACCCAAAATATCCGTAACCTCATTGTTGAAGGGGACTCCTTAATATTATTAATCGCTTAATCACCCTCTTCTCCTAGCCGGAATATCAAAGATTTTATCTCCGAGTCCATAAGCATCACCATACCTTCAACAAAGATCGAATCATACATACTTACAGGTGGAAGGTAACAAGTCGGCCGATGCAATGGCCAATTATGGCATTAATATAAATTTCACTATTTGGGATAATGATAGTATCCCTAATCGCCTTCACAACAAAGATACATGCGGACCTTCACACGCAAACAATCTCTAAAGATATGCTTTAATCTTTGGAGGAAATCCATAAATTCTTCCACAAAGTCGTTTTAGTTTATTTGGCGTGGCATATGATATCTACTCCAAATGATGGCAAGATTTTGTTTAGGAACTTCAAGTGGAGCCGCCTAAATTTAAAAACAACAAGACGTGGGAAGTACAATAGTCGTTGATATTCGGCTGCCAAGCTCCGCGAAAACCGAAGATAACTACAAGGTGAAAGCCGACAGATAAGGGTTTCCACGCGCGACTTCACGCAGACTCAGATCGGCAATCCTACAGCCGTTCGTGGGAGGACCAACGGCTACAGTTCCCATTTTTATGCGACCCGCAACGGCGAGAAACGAATCACTCTCAACGCCCAAAGGTATTTTGAAAATTGTCAGAACTAAAGACATCCTCGTGAAGATGGGAGGGCCTCCCCGCGATTGAGCGCGTGTGCACTCGACCGGAAAGATAACACCGAGCTCGAACATTCTTAGTATTGGCGGATTCACCAACTTTGTGGAGAGAGTGCAAGGGCATGATCAAAACATCTCTGTTCGCTTTGCCAAGGATTGGAATGAGAGGATGGTCGACTATGGAGGGCAGAAGATTCTTATTAATGACGAACTCATAGCCAAGCGATCGGCCTCACTGAAGGATACCGCTTCTTCAACAAGAGGGTTATCAAAGAGGTCAAGAGAGAAGATTTGTGGAGGAGGAGGAGAAGCTTATATTCAACACCGCGGGTCTCGCTTGTTAATTCAATTCCTTCTCCGTATGATGAAGTCACCCGCATGATGATTCGCTACATATCCTCGGGAAGGCAAAGGTTTGTTATCGTCCCCGCCAAGCACCTTGTCTTTTTGAATCACTTTCGTAGGAGTAGGTTGGTTTGCTTTCCCCACTATCTCGTTAAACTCTCTTGAGCGCTCCATTTTGGAGTTCCGTAAGCATACCCGGCGGTTCCCCTTCACCAAGGGCTTATTCTCGCTTATTCACAAGCACGCCTTATTAAATTCCCTGTCTCCTTCCTCTCCCGGCCCGGCTTTGGGCTCTGCGCTGCTGCCCCCGCCTCCCTCCCCCGCTGCCCTCGCCGCCGCCCCGCCTCCGGTGCCGATGCCCCACGCAGCTGCTCATGCTTCTCCTTCTTTCCTCCCGCCGCGCCCTCGCCACCCACACTGTCTCTACTTCTAAACGTGTCACTGGGTTTCTAGGAGACTCAACCTTGAGTCTACCGGGCCGAGGGGGATGAACCTTTGGATGACATTGCTCGTGATCTCGCCGAACATTAGTAGTGCCGGCCCCAAAGCGGCACCAACGGATAACCCTTCTAGAAGATTGGAGGCCTTAGAGGCCGAGCTTAAATCTGTCAAGGATGAGGTAAAAATCTTGCTAAGCAAAAAGGCAAAAAAGCATTGAGGGAGAAGGGAGCATCGGGCAATAGCCACTTGATGAAATATACAAAAATCGACCTCCCTTGACTCCCGCCTTGGGAAAACGAAGACTAGGCATGAGTATAATATGCAAGCAGATTCGGGCCATAGAGGAATTCATCGAAGGACATGCAAGAAGTGTTTCGCAACTCGGCGGTGTCCCGATGACTCTTTGGGGCAATGAGAAAGAGAGTAAAAGAACCAGAGAGGAGCTCGATAAGACGGATGTCGCTCATATGACCACGCCGGGTATGTACCATGCTTGGAAAAAGTAAAGATGAGTATTGATCAAGCGCCAAGAAGTAGTCCTGTTTTACTACCGCTTCGGGCCGTAGGCTTTGCTTTTGTTGCCGTTGTTTTTCTTTGTTAAGTCTCGCTTGTGTTGTCGTTTCTAGGCTTCGGTGTTCTTTGTCAGAACTTTTGTGCTTTGATACAGCCTTCTCTCGCTCCTCTCTCTTATTCTCGCTTTTAGGCCTCCTTTTGTACACAAGGGTATAGTCCCTTTCAAAAACTATTTACCAATATTAAAAATTGATAAAAATTAAAACCAAAATTTATTAAAATTAAAACATTAACTAAAACTAATAAAAATTTAATAAAATGAATAAAAATGAATAAAAATTAACAAAACTTAACAAAAGATAACAAAAATTAATAATAAAAATTAATGAAAAATTAATAAAAACTTATTTGAAATAACAAAAATTAATAAAAATTTGACAAAAATAAACTGTAACATTCACACTTTACACACACAATCGCAACAATAAAAATATTGGAATAATTTTTTTGACTTACATTGCTTATTACATAACACCACAAGGGCTCCAAGTAAAGAAATTCAACAATGCATAAGACACTTACATAAACATGAACCCGCTCATACAATAGTATAACATTGGGCACCCATCAATGTCATACTTAAACGATATAAACTAGACAATGACCCAATTAAAGTATGAAACACCGGGTAGGCATACTCCACAACATGACCTTTTTATTGTTTACATATTGATTACAATTAGGTTTCTATTGTATGACCTTATAGTTTTCAAGAGAATTAAACACATGATGTTTAAAATTTCCTATTTTACAATCTTCAATTACTTTTATTTGTATAGCAATATTCTCTAAAGGAGAAAGCATGATTGATTCCTTTATCGAATCCCATTAACTATCCATAGATTATTGGTTAATTAAAGTCAATTTTAAGCAACTATGAGTCTCCCAATAAATCATTCTTACGTTAAAGATTGGTTTCTCACGCCATTGTTGTTTAGTTCCAAATTTAGTTTGAGTCAATTTAGCATTGACACATCATAATTTTTATTTTTAGTGGACTCTATATTGTCTCAAATTCCTAGTCCCACCAGAACATTTTTATCCATTCTTTAAAAAAATTGAATGTTTAATTTAACCATAAGGACTTCAAGTGAAATTTTATTCCTAAACCATTATCATATATACTATTTTTTTCATCTCATTTACATTGTTTCTTAGGTCTCTTATTAGCGTCTCTTTAACAAAAATAGTTACGAAAGTACTTGTCTAACATTTTTAAGAAGTATGTGATTGGAAGCATTACAACTACACACGAATGAAAAGTTATTCGTTTCCACGGTAAGATCCCATGTTTTCGCATTTCACGATTCTAAATGTGAAATTAATTTTTTTCTTAATGTCATAAAAGGGCATAACAAGGGATTACGAGACAAAGTTTTTAGTTTCCTAGTTTCTCTTAAGTCAACATATTTCAAATCAATTTCATTTGCAAAGAGTTACTTAGAATTGTCTACCCATAAGTTAACTTCCTAATCAACTCGAGGATTAGTTTAATTCCAATAAACACTCGGGTTGTACACCTTATTATAGATTAGATTAAGGTATGAAAACATGTTTACCCTATAAAGCCTTCGTAAAAGACCATGATGCTATATTGTCACTAGTCAAGGTAACACATTTAGCTTTGAGGAACAAAAGAGATCATGAACAAAATTTTAATTCACAAAGTATAACTATTTCACTAGATCCATTTGTGTCATCTGGATCCCACAAGGAATTCATTCGATGATGAAGTTAATTTCTAGATCTAACTTCGTAAGACTTGGTAGTCCACTAGGATACTAAGGAAGTGTTAGTTCTACTTACTCCAAAAAAAGTATGACCATGTCGTTCGCTCACTCATCTATCGAGTTCATGACGATGTCGCTAAGAATACCAACTATGACACTAATAAAAAATTGGGATCTTATTTATCTAATCTAGAAGGTGTTATTAAGCATAAAGAATTAAGTTCGATTCTAAGGTAATAGTTTCTTCTATGCTAATAAATATCATGCGAGAAGGGTAGATATGCACAAGTTTTAAACTAAGGTTAATTGTTATATTTAGGTTTTCTTTCTATATTTTCTAGTTATATAACACAACACTCTAGAGACTCCATCATAAATTTCACAAAAGAATGCAATATAATCTAGGTTAAATTCAATTTCAATCAACACAAGATCATACTTTTACAAGACAAAACATGGAATCAAAATAACACCTATATTTAGATGAACATTTCACTTAAAAAAACATCTTAAAAATGTTTAAAACTTCACTAATAAACTCTTCAATACTTCAAAAATGTTGAAAAATCCTTTACCATTTCTCTTAACATATCTATCCAAACGCTTTTTCTTTAACCATATGTAAATTTGAATCAAAAGACACTGATAGTTGAATGCACATTTCCCAAAGCACATCTAAAACTAGCATGTCATACATATTTAAAAATTTCAACAAATAAATTTACTTTAACATAACAACACACACACACACACACACACACACACACACACACACACACACACACACACACACACACACACACACACAGAGATATATTTCCATTAACATACATAAATTACAAGTAATAAAAATAAATTACAACCACGATGTTTTCACCATCTTACTTGCATCCTGCAAAACCATGTGAGCATGAAATCAATGATAAATCGCTGGCATGGAATCCACCTAAATATAACATAATTAACGTTATTGGTTTTCCATTTACATTTTAGTAATAATACACACACAACAAGAGAGGGTTAGGGCATATATTCATTTTATTTCATTTCATTCCTTAACTAAGAGAGGAGAGAGAAAGAGATAAGGAAGAGAGAGAAACACTATTTTGCCAAAAGTCAAATTTCACACAACAAGTCACAAGATAGAGTTTCAAATAGTTATTTACAAGTGTTAATAAGTTTTCCATGATAGTTTGTAACTTATCCAGGGTCCTACAACTTTCTTTTACACTTTCCTGATAGTTGCAAAAATGTGCAAATTAGGCTTGGAGGCTCAGCGCATTCAAAAGCTACCTTCTGTTAGGCGATGCACAATGATTAACTTCCTACATGTCCTCGTAAATACCATGAATTCATAAGCACGATGGAATTTGAAACTAACGAATGGTTTCCAATTGGTGACTAGATTTCCAAGGTCACTTTGGTCATAATTGGTCTAGTTTAACATAGTCAACAATGACCATAGTCTGCAAAACCCTCGACAAATTAGCCAAGAATTTATTTTTTCCCAAACTGAAGATTCCAAGTAGTTGTCATTAAAAATACACGAGGGTTGCGAAGGAGGGAAAGCATTTAATTGTTCATGGTTCAAATGGCGAGCTAAAATAAAACCCATTCATTAACAAGAGTTAAGTAAAATAAAATAAAACTTTATTTGTAAGGAAATAAAGAGATCATTAACAAGAGTTAAGTTATAGTACAACTATTTCACTAGCTCCATTTGTATTGTCTGGATCCCACAAGGAATTCATTCGATCATGAAGTTAATTTCTGGATCTAACTCCGTAAGAGTTGGTAGATAACTAGGATACTAAGGAGGTGTTAGTTCTACATATTCCATATATAGTTATCTGTGTTGTTCCTAACCGTTGGGTTCATGACGATAATCTTGAACATACCTACTGTGATGAAAAATCAAAATTGGGCTCTTATTTACTTAACTAGAAGGTGCCATAGAGTGTAAAGTTTAAGTTCATTCTACGGTTTCAATTTCTTCTATGCTAAGAAGGATTATGCATGAAGACAAGTTATGAATGAATCTTATGTTAGGGTTCACTATTGTGGTTAGATTCCTTTATTACATTTTCAAGGTAAGAAACACAACACCAATTATTTAATCAATCGTCTATAACTACAAAATATTAAATTTCAAATATAACTTTTTTACCATACATGGAACTACATTATACATATATAAATTTCTACAATGACCTATATAAATGCTACAATAATAAACAACAAATTACACAACGCCTTTTCACCATCTTTCTTGCATCTTGCAAAACCATGTGAGCATGAAATCAGTGATAAATTGTTGGCATAGTATCCACCCTAATCTAACATAATTAACATATTTAGTTTCTCATTTTAATAATAACATTAATAATTTGCATTCGAAAGGAAAGGGTTAGAGAAACATTTATTTCATTTCAGTTCACTTCATTTCTTAACCAAGGAGAGAGAAAGAAATAGGGAAAAGAGAGAAACACTAATTTTCCAAAAGATCAATTTCACACAATTCACATGGTAGAGTTTCAAAAATTTATTTAAAAGTGTCAACAAGTTTCCACATTTGTTTGGTAACCCAATGGGAATCCTAAAAATCTTTTTTTTACGTTTTCCTGACAGTTACAAAAACATTCAAATTAGGCTCGAGTACGCAAAGAAAACATTTTCAAACGTTGTCTTCTGGTGAGAAAACATATGACGAGTAAGCTTCTACGTGTCCTCCTATACACAAAGAATTCTTAGGAACCGATGAAATTTAGAACCAGTGAATGGTATATGATTGGCGGTAAGTTTTTGAAGCCATCGATCGTAATTGACCTGGTTGTAAATGATCAAAAGTTAGCTCCATGGCTCAAAAACCATGTCCAAAACTAACGTTCGATGGAGGAACACATAACGATAAACTTTCTACATGTTCACCTATATATGGAGAATTCACCGGTGTCAAGCGGAGCTAAAACTAACAAATGGTTTTCAAATGGCGACATGTTTTCTAGAGCCATCGGTCATAATTTATCCCGTTTGACGTACTCAAACCGCGACCTGAGGCCCACAAAATGTCTTTACCAAACTATAAAAAGAGTGGCTTTCCCCAAAAAGAAGGTTCAATGAAATTATCTAGTACAAATACTATGGGTTTGTGAAGACGGATAAGGATTTCATTCTTTAGGATTCAAATGGCACGCCGATAAGAAATCCAACTTTTCAATTTTAACAACTTAAAAAAAGCGCTAATGGGGTAACAGGGCTCCTAAAGGAGAGACAAAGAGAGTATGAATGGTCAATTGGGTTCAAACCTATATCTTGAGGCAACTTTCCTCATGATGAGGAACACTAACGAGAGTTTACATCCCCTTTTCGGGTTTCAAAAGGTTGCTTTGTGGGTCTATGAATATCATGATTTACTAGCTTTTACCATGGAACAATTGGTGGGTTTACGAGGGAACAAACTCAGCTCGCCAATAAAAGTGTGTTATAACTATCTAAAATGGTTACGAAGTTTTCCAAATCATGTCTGAAGGAGGTTTTAAGTTTGTGCTTGACTACCAAGTGTTATTTAGGTTACATAAGTACTAGATGACATTTTACCATTTTTCCAAAACAAGTTTATATAAAAAATAGTGGAATGCATGATAACCCAAAAGTTTTTAAATTTATTACTCTGCAAATGGAAAAACTAAAGTATAATAATTATAAAGGAAAAGGTGAGATGAACCATCCCTGTCAAAGAACGACGCAATTGAAACTGACGAATCTGGTTCTACATATCAATTAGGCATTTCCTCAAAAGGTTGCATGGTTTTAAAAAAAAAAACTTCTCAATCTATGCATATCCTGTAACCATCGCACTCCAAAAAGTCATGTTTCAATGCCACGTCCCATGGTGGCCATACTCCATATGTGCCAAGCGGTCTAAAACAATTCAAACCCCCTTTTTAGCAGTTTTCAAATGACTTTTCAACTGATCCATAGAACAACAAAGCTCCCTTCCCTCAAAACAAGAAAAACAAATATAAGCAAACTGGTCAGGATAGTTGAAATCCCCCACTACATAAGCCATAAACCGTACACGAGTTGGAACACATGCTATGGGGTCAAAACGTCCACGCAGAAAGAAGATCCAGGGCATTTAATTCACCTGTTCTGAACACACACATATTGCATACATGCAACAATTGTATAAATTTGGCTTTGCATTGGTCAATTATATATGCTTGAAAGTTTCTAAAGCCTCATTTTTAATAGATTCGTATCCTGCAATCAATGAGATAACATTTGTGCCCCACTTACAACCAAACATCCCCTGAGCCGCATATCCTTTTGGCATTCTATCAAACAGTTCACACGTCTTGTGCAAGGTTCCACATTTTTCCTACATGTCCACCCGAGCACTTGCAATTACAACATTTGACAAAATATCTCTATCTATTTTGTTTGGCTAGACGTCCATACCCTATTTCCAGAGCTTACATCTTGGAACAAGTAGCGAATACCTATGAAAGTGTAAACTGATCAGGTTAGAGGCCTGTTTGTTGCATCAGTGAAACATTGTGACAGTTTTCGTGAGGAAACCCCATAATCCACGCCTCAGTTCCTTGTTTATTGTTTGTTGATACAAGCCGTTCTTGGTAGATTTAGCCGATTATAGCTCATAAGGCTTGTGCATCCTTAATGATTTTTTTATTATAATACGGAAAAAAACATAGATTCAGCACACACAAAAAGGGAAAATATTCTCATTTCCCATTATGCTTCAATGGTGGCCATACCCTGTTCTAAAGTCCCATTTTTATAAGCTAACCATGGAAGAAGTGGGTCGAGTGACAATGCACAATACCAAAAGGAATGAGATGATTGTAAATGCCACTAAATCGCTAGCATTGAATGCACCATAGACAAGCACCTCCTCCTGCACAATGTTCTCCTTCATGCATGGTAATAAAATCACTCTCTTGCTCTGCTAGAAAAAAGGCAGAACAAACGGGCAATAAATGAACCACCTAAAAATGCTAAACATAATTCCACACACTAAGCAAATAATTCTGCACAACCAGCACAGGTTTACTTGGCGTGTTGAAATTGAAGTGTACTTAGCCAATACGACCAAGAAGACTGAGAAAGCATTAAAAAAATGGTTCATTGCAGGCGTAAGGATGTAAGGGATGGTCATGTCCTGACATATCTCCCTCCACACGCAAAACTCCAATGTCTCCAACCAATAAACCACCTGTCAGTTCACTCACCCTCTCCGCCAACTCCATTAATTGTCCGTTTTTAACTTATTTATTTATTTAATTAATTTTACTATAATAAGGCAGAAGGGGCATTACAAATACAATCACCAAATTAAATGAACAAATTGGTATGCAAACAGTGCATTTTGGCAAAAGACAGAAAACAAAACAAAACACTGGGCATGCAACAAATCCAACTGTCTACAAAAAGACAAAATGGAAGATCCAAAGCAAAGAAAAGAAGGAAAATTTGGACTGTTATATGTGTTAAAAATGTCACAAGCCTTTCTACCAAAGTGAACTCGTGTTTATGGTGCAGATATATCTGATATAAATAGATGGAAAAACCGTGTCTTGCACCAGTGAGCGGTGGATGGTATCCCTGACTGGTTGTGATTTCATTTCAAATGGGACGCCTTAGAAGTCGGAGTCATGTACTTAAGCTATTTTATGAGATAATATTAAAGTGACTAATATATTTGAATTTGGGGTGTAGGACGATGGATATTTGTTTAAACAAGTTTAGGATGAACCCATTATTCATAGAGCTAATTAGTGTTATGGAACTTCCCTAGTTCTTCCCACAATTTTTTTTAGTTTATTGGCACATGATCTAATGATAAATGTAAAATCAATTGTAATTATTTTACTTAACTAGAAAGTAGTGGGATATTTATGTTGATAAGCATGTATATTGTTACATGAAAGGTTCTTAGCTTTGATATATTTAAGAAAATTCATAGATGACATCTCGTGGTAGGGATATATTGGCATACAAGCATATCAAAATTATGTAGTGTATTGATGTACGTGTTTGAGGTCTTTTATTATTCAAGGAAAACATGTGTAATAGTCAAATGGTCTCCAACTAGACTCCGCCTCTCCACCCAAGATATTAATGTCGCTGATGGAATGTATAGCACAAGTGTTGGGTTTTCCCATAGAAGGTTCTAAGCTCTCCATCATTCAATATAGGGTGGCTAAATTGCTACATTATTTATAGTGGCTTCCCCATCACCAACATCTTGTAGGTTTATCTAACCCCTAAATTTGTCTTGTGAGATGACATATCCACTTCATGTTGTTTCCCTCATAAGGGTGCCATCTAGTGCTATTCATAGTTTATTATTTTTTTGTACTAAGGAAGAATATAATGATTTTTAAGAGAATATTTATGTAATTTGTAGGGACAATGAATATGTCTACACATGTTTCTCCTTAGAATCTTTGACCAACACTGAAGATTTAATTTTCCAAATATTGCTTAGGCTTTTTCACTTCTGCAATAGCTAGAGAATTTTTTTGATTGGTTTTGTGTCTGGAGTCAATGTTCCCTACATTTTGATGTATCCAATGTACATTTTATTAATAATATTTAAAATTATTGAATTTGTAGCAACTCCCATACAATATGTGTTGACATTTATTCTTAATGTACCATGTTTTTTGGTATGAAGTATCTTCTATTTTCTTTGTTCTTACATATTTTTGTAGCTATATTAATGTAAGACTCATAGTATTAAAGCACATAATAATGTAATCGTGACAATCCCAAAATGCTACAGAGCCATTAAAATAAGATTTTTAGTTTGGTGGCTATTAAGACAGATCTAAAAACCAACACACAATGCATTTAAACCCTTATAATTCTCCACTTTGTCCTTTTTTCTTGAAAACAATTGTGATCAAACTTGAAAATTGTATGGGAATGGTTCTCTAACAATGTAGCTTATCATACATGCCTTCCTTGAAGTCAACAGTTGTTGTTCATGGATGGATTAACTCCCCATATGAAACATCAACAATATAGCCAGAGTTAGACTTCCCTCACTTACTCTCGCAAGGTATGATTTCACACATTCCTTTCTTCTCATCCTTTAATTTATTTCATTTTATTTTTCATTCTACTTTTTCCTATGCATACCTCATTACCCCTATCGATGTCTCCATTGCACCTCCTAGGTACAATTTCTCATTCTAAAATTGTTGTCGATGTGAATTTTACATTAGGATTATAATGTTTTTGTGAGAAGTGGTAAGGAATAAAACTCAATACCTCTTCAATTTTACCCAATTTGTACTACAATTAAAAGTTTAGATATTAGAGAAGAGTGAAATTTTAGGTATCTTATCTTAATTTGGGATGATTAGATATTGATTTGTATATCTTTTCAAAACCTTGTTCGCGATATTGATAGATAATTATGTAAGAAATTGATTAGTTATATGGCTTAAACCTCGAAGTGAATAAATGGGAAAATCATAGAATCACTATAATGAAAGCTCTTTGAGGCTTCTAGGAAAGATCTTGGTAAGTAATGTGTTAGTGTAAGAGTAGTCCAAAAAGTGGAATGGAAGATCATAGAACCACTATAATGAAGGTGCTTTTTCAGGATCACCTTTACATCATATACCGTGTTTTTCTATTATGAGTTATCTTCTATTTTCTTTGTGTTTACATTTTTAGGCTATATTAGTGTAACACTTATGTTGTTAAAATACATAATGTAATTGCAACAATCCCAAAATGTTATAAAGGTGTTAAAAATAAGGTTTTTGAAGTTGGTGGCTATTAAGACATATCTAAAACTCAAAAAACATTGCATTAAATAGAACACTCATTCCTATCAATTATAAACATATAAATAAGAGCAATACTAGGTCGTGTGTTCAAATCCTAATGATAACAACACAAGCAGTGGAAAGACAACTTAAGTGTGGGGGTTAGCTTAAGTGATACAGTCATGAAAAGCTCGCAAGATATAGAAAATATAGGGGTTCCCATCCCCATGTTTTTAATAGTTGAAATCACCCCCTACAAAATGTATTGAATTCATAATGACATAATTTATTGGGGTGGTGAATATGTGTACAAATGTTTTTCCTTTTGAATCTTTGACCAAAATTGAAGATTCAATTTTGTAAATAATGCTCTAGCATTTTATATTTTACAACAACCAAAGAAATGTTTTTGATTGGTTATATGTCGAGAGTTAATATTACCTACATCTCGATGTATCCAATGTATATTATATTAATAATATTTGAAGTTATTGACTTTGTATCTACCCTTATAATATGTGTTGAAATTTATTCTAATATGTCAAGTTTTTCTATTCTGAAGTATATTCTATTTCATTATTTTTTACAAAATAAATTAGTTTATTTGTTTAACACTTATGTTATTGAAACACATCCTAATGTATTTGCAGCAATCCTAATAATTTATAAAATAATTAATAAATAAGGCTTTTTAAGTTGGATGCTACTAAGACAAATCTAATGCTCAACAAGTGTTACATTAAACATGACAATTGTTCCTATCAATTCTTAATATATAAATAAGAGGAATGTTAGGTCATGTTTTCAAATCGCAACAATAATATTGTTAACATATAAAAATATGAGTAAGTATGACAAATCCAAGGGTATTCATTAACAAAGCAATGGGAAGCACACTGATTGAATGAATTATTATGGCATTGTTTTTCGATTTCACAACAAATATAATAGAGAACTTCAATTCATTATGTATGGGTGAGAAGGGCACAAAAAAATGGAGATGCCTTCATTGTATACTATTTTCACCAATAATAATGACACCCGTGGTGAGTCCATTTTTTTACACAAAATTCACTCACAAGAAATTTTAAAAATAAATGTAGGGCATTTAAACTCTTGTAATTTTACAATTTATCTTATTTTCTTGAAAACAATTGTGATCAAACTTGATAATTATATGGGCATGGCTCCCTCACACTATACCTTTCCATACATTTCTTCCTTGAAGTCAATATTTGTTGTTCCACGGAAGACCAAAACGCACTCTTCATTCCATGGGTTAGGAGAATTCGTAGAATGCTATATTTTCCATAGCTTGTCTTCATGGCTTTAATACTTATCCAATTTTTGGCCTCCCGAAGTCATTCCTTTTGTTCCACCACTCCGCAGCTCTTGAGAAAAATTAGTTGCCTAAGTTTAAAACTTTGATAAGTTGCAAAAAATGGCAAGGTGTGCATTTTGGGTCAACAAAACCAAGTAAATGTTTGTTTTTTTAAATCTCACTACGATATCTTTTAAGCATAAGAAATATCACAAAATTATTTGAGATCAAAAGTAGCTTAAGAATTTCCTATGAGTTAATAAGACAATATATGCAATATGCCTTGATGATAGTCCTAATTCTTCAATCTTGTCTTTAGAGCTTCGTGCTCTATATATCTATCTAGGAGCACCATTGGCCTCCACTAAAAATGTTAATATATTAAAGAATTAACATGAAAATCTAGAAATTTATTCACTAAACTAATAAAGAAAGACACTCTTGAAGCATATAAATTTTTTTACTATGCATATTGCATCATTAGAATAACAAAATATCCTTTAAAAATTTTACTTAAAAACAAAATACAAAAATAAAAACTATAAAGCAATGGGGATCAATAAGCATGCACAAACACTATATAAAAATTTTAGTACAAGAAATCTTGAATAAATGAGGACTTTAGAGTAATGAACTTATTTGAAAGTCCACTCAAAGACATAATGGACTTGCGGTAGTAAGACATATATTTATAGAAATTTGAACATGATTTTTTGGGCTAATAATAAAACATACTCATTGCACAACTAATCAAACATTGTGTTAATAAGAAGACCACTTGCATTATAGCATCACTCCTAGAGATCTATCACAACCTAGAAACTTGCATGGTAGTGCTTTCTTTTGGATCGGTAAAGCACTTGGTCGACGAGTACCTCATAAATCTCCTTTGAATCATAATTGTAAACTCCGTAAATGTAAATACCATGTGGGTTTGGCACATATGCAGATTACATGCCTTACTCATGCTTGGTTGTGGTGCCAAATTTATTAAAAAATGACTTCCTCATTAAAGGACTCAATTGTGTCATTTGAGGGTGGACTCAAATTTATAAGTAGCTACTTTTATAAGTTTTATAGATATCCTTGCCTTATTGTCACTATCCTTGTGGTGCTTCAAAACATTCGAAAAAATATTCTTCTTCTCGCTTTAACAATTATTGTTGTTTTCATGGGCAATTGAACATCTTTTGTTGCAAGTGGCTTATTTCTCCTTGAAAACAATGGTGAAATCCACTTGAGGAGATATGTCTCCAAAATGTGGAAGCATGTGAATTATACGAATAAGTGCCTAGAATATATGTGGTTTCATGAATTGTAGTGGAGTCCACAACCTTTGTTAGCATCCACTAGCCTCTATCAAAATGGGAGATTTAGAATAGATCATTTTCTATTGTTGCCCAATCTATCAAATTAGTAGGAAATGAGGTGTAATAGGACATGCTTTTCTAGATGGTGTACTTGTGGAGCCTAAAATTTTGACAAAGAACTATGTTTATCTCTATGATTTGAAGTTCTTGGATGACAATGTTTCTCCTACTTAAATTTTTCTTTAGAGAAATTGTCTAGAGCCATGTTAGTTTTACTAACATTCAAATTATTAAATGGAGGTATTTTTGTTAGATGTTGTTGTAAGTGCCTTTTATATATGTACGTAAAATGTGGAAGAATGCACAAGCCATGTGAACTATTCAAAAAAAAATATTGGAGAAAATACAATCTTATTTACTATAATGAATCTAGGATATGCATAAAATGGGTTTGTTGAAAGGCCTTGGAAATTTTCCAACAAATGCAACTGACAACGTAAATCCAAACCCCACAATGTTTTCCACAATATTTTCAGCATGTTTCATAATGAGATCTTTAGTAAATGACATGGATCTTCATCATAACATAATGGAAAGTTGTTTTGCTTAAGATGTAGTTATAAGTGTCATGGTAGATGTGTTAAAACAACATCATTGATTGTAGGATATGTATAAAATGATAGAGGAAACTGGCATCCTCACAAAGCATTGAAATTATTTTGGTGAATGCAACAAAAAGGTGTTCAACCTAATGGTTTCATATTTTCTATCACATGAGTTGTAGTTGGTGCATTTAGAGATATGTATTTAAAATGTAGAATCATCCACAAGACATGCAAATTGTTTAAAAAAAAATCTTGAAGGAAATATGGTCTCATGAATAAATTTTTTTATTGGAAAGGCCTTGGAAATTTTTAGCAAATGTAAATTGGAAACGTAAATCCAAACCCCACAACATTTGCCACAATCTTTCTAGATTGTTTCATAATGGGAGATTTAGTATAGGGCATGGATATTCAAAATATCATAATGGGAGCTAATTTTTGTTTGTTTCAACTATGGGTTCCATTGCTCACATGTATGTAGAATGTGGAAGAATATAAAAGACATGTGCATCGTTTTTAAAAATTCCTGAAACAACTTCAACCTAATGAACTATAATAATTGTAGAATATGCACAAAATGAGTTTGTTGAAAAAGCCTTATAAGCTTTTTGGAAAATGCATTTGGTAGGATTTTCTAGCATCCTCCCACATTATGTCAAAATGGGAGCTTCACAATAGTTCATGGACATCCATCAAAGCACAATGGAAAGCTAAAATTTCTTAGATGTATAGTTGTACAACTTTTAGGAAAATGTAAATGCCATAATTTTCTAGCATCCTACCGGCCTTTGCAAAACAGGAGCTTTAGAATAGGACACAAAATCCATCAACACATGATAGAAAGGTGATATTTGTTAGATGTAGTTGTAAGTGCATTGGTAGAGACACATGAAAAAGTGAAATTATGCACAAGGCATGTGAACTAATAATCACAATGTCTCAATGAGATGTGATCTTTTGGTATGCAATTAATGCACAATATGCAAAAATTGGTTTTGTTGATAAGGGCTTGGAGATTTTATAATAAATGTAATTGGCAGGGTTTTCCAACATCCTCCCATCCCGTGTCAAAATAGGAGCTTTAAAATAGGACATGCACATCCATCAAAGCATAATGGAAAGCTAATTTTTTTAGATGTAGTTGCAACTAACTAGGAACAATACACAAGGCACATTAAATATTTGAATAAATACCTCATTAAGATGTGGTCTCGTGGAATGAAATGAAAGCAAGATAAACACAAAAGGGTTATGCTTAAAAGGCATGTTAATATTTCAAGCCCGTGCATTTCATATGTGTAAAGCTAGACTCCATGCCCTTTTTCAACATACTCCCATCCCATGCCAAAATGGGAGCTTTAAAATGTGGTGTGGACATCTAACAAGGTATAATGGAAAGTGTATTTTCAAGGAATGTTGTAATTGTTGATGCTAATGGGAGATATCAACAAGACAATCAAATAATTATAAAAAGGTATGGCTCACACATGGACGGTTAAAATGTGTTCCAAAAATGTATTGCATACACTCAGAGAGATACCAATATTTTATTATCCAATTAATTTTATGTCGTGTGTGTGTGTGTGTGTGTGTGTGTGTGTGTGTGTGTGTGTGTGTGTGTGTGTGTGTGTGTGTGTGTGTGTGTGTGTGTGTGTGTGTGTGTGTGTGTGTGTGTGTGTATCTATATATCTATATAAATTAATGTGCTTTGACCTATAATATTATATAGCATATAGGGTTAGCCTATCAACAATAATTTTACACTAACTATTTTTCATAACCTTGTAATGTTATTCCATCATTTTATATTGGTGAAAGCTTTCCAAAGTATTGCATTCATTGTTAATTTATGTTGCCAAATGTAGTTCTTGGCTGAAATATAATTTGTTTAAATATTCTCAATTACAATTTAGTTCTTTTGTTGAAACTCTAATCTTCGCTAAAACATTAGAGGTTTCAGGTGTATTTCCGTACTTCATTAGATGAGGTATTTATATTTTGATTTGTATGTCAAATGAAGGGAATGTTGAGTTTTGGAATTTCTTAATGAAAATTTGATCAGCCATCCAACTAAATCAGCTCAGTCCAAAGTTCTATACTTCTACTTTTCTTAATTGTAGCTCTTGAGGAGAAATGTATTCCCATTAGTATTCTACGTGTTATAAACCTTCGAGAATGGAGGGTCATTCGGGGCCTTATGTCAAGCACATGTGGCCTCTTTGTCATGTCTATTATCATGTCTTCTACCATTTGTAACTCAATTAGGATAAAGAGGCAGTACCTTACATTCCTAGTAAAGGAATAAAAGTAACAGATTGTAGAAAATGTAAGGAATTTTCTTGCAGCTAATTCCTCAAATTGTGATAAAAAGTTTGGTGACATTAGTAAAGTGTAAAGTGGATTGATTTCATTATGTGTGAGAAGGTTGTTCATGAGTGTGGTTCATAAAGAAAAATGACTCGCTTAATAATAACATCAACATACGATTGGTTTGTTTGGTCCACATAAATATAAAAAGTCTAATATATCATTCAATCTTATGTCAATAAGGGTGATGTCACTATGAAAGTGGTCCTCTTAATAATATAATGGTTGATAAGTTGGGATGATTATGTTTTCTTGCTTGGTCATTCCCTCTCCTCCTCCATGACTTAAAAAATCTTGTAAAATTCCCCTTAAATACATGGCTTACCACCCAGTCCAAAATGCCTCTCTAGTGTATCTTGGAATTGTTTCTACACCTAAAAATCCTCATTCAAGCAAAAAAAAATTCTGCATTGGTTGGCTGGCTTGGTCCACGACAACATATAAACACAATATGTCATAATCTTCATGTTAGGGGTGATGCCACAATGGAAGTGGCCCACTTATGAACATAATGAATGATTGGTTACTTGCACAACTCTATAAATCCTCATTTGATCACAATTGTTTAGAATAGCAATTAGAAGTGAGTAGTGCAATGGAGATGCTAAAAGGGATGTGTTGAGTAACTTAAACTCAAAGAAGTGAAACATTACAAGATTAAGAGGGGCAATGAAAGGGGATTGAGAGAGGATTTTTCTAGGGGCATGGAAAATGTTGTGGGGAATGTATGTAAAATTCTTCTATCTTCTGAGAAGATAAATATAAACTACATGCAATTTTTATCAATTGTTTGAAGGAGGAATGAGGTGTGGTGCACAAATTGTTGAGGCAATGTACTTTTCAGATATCTCAAAAAACAAGTCTCTTTGATCAATATTCACAATGTCAATAGTTGTTTTTTACAATGACATCCATTTTGTTTTGTGGATAGTTAGAGTACATGGAGATTAAATACTAACATCCTAGAATTTCGATATTAGGCATGTTTTTTGGATTCTTGGATTATGTGAGAGAAAAATAGTGTATTGGAAACATCCTTAGCCTCACATAAATTTGATGAATCCACCAAAGAAAGAAGTTTAAAATTTTAGGGAAATCAACATTAAATAATGAAATGTTTTGATACAATGAGTTTTAGAATTTACAACCTACATTGTATTTCTAACAATGTCTCTCACATGTAGAATGAGGCGCACACTTGATGCAAGTGGAATCATAAGGGATCCAATAGATGAAATCATGTAAGATGGACAACCTACTTAAAAGCTTGTAATTACTTAAATCACTCCACCATCTATCAAAGACAACATATAGACATAACCCTCAAGAGAATATATTATTGTGTAAACATATGAACAAGATATTTAGTCACAAACACATCAACTTAAAAGAAGTATATTGATAATGAATTTTAATGTATGTGTCAAAAAAAAAAAATTAATCAAAGAATGCGTTGATTTTTTGACGTAATCAATACCGACACCACATTATCTTAATTGTTTGCCATATAAATTTGTAAATAAGAATGCTTCCTCACCTTCTTCGTCCTACTATAAGAACACAACAATCTCAAGAATCACCTTCATGCTCACATAATATTTTATAAATTGGATCTTGCTTCATATTTGTGTCAGTGTTGACTCATTTGGAAACAATAAGATAGGTGGTTTCTTGGTTAATTACATGTTTCACATAGGGATAGGAGGAGATGAACCATAAAACATAGGCTAGTTTCACATAGTTGGTGCTTATCTTTGGACAAAATGAAGTCAATGATATTTTCTAAGAGAAATTTCTCACACTAGCAAGCCCTATGGGCATGAGTTGCGGTCTTTTCACGATCATCACCAATCGGAACAAGAGATCCTGTTTTGAACACTCTAAACTAGGCAAAATCTTGTTCCTTTTTGACATATGATGTCTAACACAAATTCCTATACCACCACTAACACCATAGTGAGATGTTATTATGACCCGACATTGAGCACACCTTCACCTTCCATACCAACAAATTGGAGCCACTACCTTACGTACACAGAGATTGGTTGCAACGTCAAAGGCTTGAGATAAGTTAATGATGGGTAGTGACATGTCCAATCGGGATATTTTTCCCTAGGTTACAATGTGTCCATGTCTTTAATACATGGTTGTTACATGGCATCGATGTTAGCCCTTACTTTCACGCTTATATTGAATATACATTAGAGTAAATACACAAACACTTAATGTTATTATTCTTTTTTAATTATGGTTTAACATATGGGTGTTATAATCATATTCTAGTCTTCAACTACCGCATGTAGGAAATGGTATCTAATGTTCAACTCTCACATAATTATTATCTATAAAGTTTGATATCGATCACGTCATTCAAAGAAAATAGTTCATGAACAACACAAATGGCATTATGCATCATGAATCCAGTAAGTTTAATGTATGTCGGTTTGATGCTTATGTAGAATCTACTCTATCATCATTGTATTTGATATACACCATGCCATCTAATAATGAAATCACAATGGGTAAAATCTTCCAACACATCAAAACATATGGGTAAAAGTTATATATATACACAAGACATATATATATATATATATATATATAATTCGTATATATATATATATATATATATATATATATATATATATATCCGCTCCATATACTGCTCTTCCTCCACTCAAACACACTTAACCCCTTTGGACACCTTGTTGGGATGAGTTCCCTCGATCTCTCCTTCAACCAGATCAGCAGCAATATCCCAAGCACCTTAAACCTCTTAAATCTCTTTAACAGCTCCACAGATTCGATCCTCGCAGCTACGATTATCACCCATTTGCAAACCTAAAATCTTTTCAAGATGAAATAAAAGTAAAATAAGATAGGGGAGTGGTGAAATTTTCATATGGGCGGGGTTTTCAAAAGGAAGTAGGGTGGGGTCCCCACTCCCAAAGACAATGCTACACGAGAAAAAGTGCTGCCATTGAAAGAAAATGGAAAAAGAAAACCTCATGGAGTGTGTACACCATTAGTCAAGCAGTGTTTGACGGTCATCATCCACGTTGGCGGTAAATTTGAACATACGGCACAAGATACGTTCAACATTCATATGGGCTTCAATAGTTTCACGTTCATGAGAGATCATCCTTCTCCTTCTTGGAAAGGATTTCCAAGCTCGGTTCTAGTGGAAAACTAGGTGGTAAGAATATTGTAGATGTGGACTTCGAACCCTTGGAGATAATATAACTATTTGATAATAGTTTATATTTTGATATTAGTTTTTGGTTTTCTTGCTATGTTGAGGCCCAATGCTTATCTTGCCTTTGTTTTTCAATCTTACTCTATACTTGCTAGACTTCTTCTTCTTTCCTTTAAGGGTGGGATCCCATCAATCCCCTATTCATAGATCTCGGACAAAAGCGTTTATCGGTCAAAAGAAAAAAATTATTTTTCTCTTTTAATTTTCCCTTATCATATAGAAAATAAAAAGAATAGTCTTCAGGTATCCATAATTAACTAATTCTTAAGTGGGGACATTACAATTTACATCAGGATAATATAAAGAGCCAAACAAATAACTCAAGATATAAAACATGTGAGAAACAATAGATTCTTGAATAAATTTATAAATAGTAGAATTATCTCTATAAATGAGCCATAGAGTTTATAAGAGAATAATAGGAGAGTTGACAAGGATGTTCTTTAATGCATAGATGAGAGAAAAACATATGATAAATAAAGTTGAAAATTGTAGGAAACTGATAAGGGTTGATGAGAAGGACATGCAAGTTGGTGAGGATAAAACATTCCAAGGTTTTTCAAGGAAACAAAACACAAGTCCACCTTGGTAGACATGAGATAGAAGATTATGACCGGGTAAGCGCAGGAAGTTGATGGACAAAAATGGGGTCATCTGTGGACATCATATTGTAAAAAACAACAAAATCTCAACTTGTAGGGATTATTAGCAATACGCGCATTCAAAATTAGAAAAAAATATATAAATATGAATTGTAGCATCTGGAATCTAGTTTCTAAAATAATAATTTTTTAAAAAAATGGACAAGTTTAGCTATATTAAACACTTAAAATTATATGACTTGGTTTTTTTTTTGAAAAAAACTTATAAGAATGTAGCTTTGTTTACCCGCGATTTGGATGGTGAAATCTTGTTTTTTTTTCATTTGGTGAAAAGTTAGATGTAGTTGTCTATCTTGGGATGGATTTTATTTTGTATTTTTTAAGCAATATTTTTTTAATGATTTTTTCTGTGAAAGTGGTCTGAAAATATTTAGAAAACGGAGCGCTTTCCATTTTCCCGCCATAACTATATGAAAAAATATCGATATATATATATATATATATATATATATATATATATATATATATATATATTTTAAACGTGTATAGAATTTGTCCACACTTGGGATGGTATAAGTTTTATCACATTTTGATAAGCGAAAAAAAAATTATAGTCTTAAACGTAGACATGAACATTCATGGGAAAATATGTCTTAAAAACCTATTGTTAATAAAAAATTATAAAATGATATTTATCTTATTCTATTCACTTTAAAATCAATATTTCTACAAAGCTAATGATCTCCCTATGCGATGGCACTATTTTTGTGAAATTTTTCAAATTTTTAGCATGGTTCAAGTCTTTGGAAGAGCAAATTTGAGGTTTTTTAACCTTTTACACTTCATAATGACCTTCCATAGCTTTGGTTGGGGAAAAACAAAGATTTCTCGAGGCTTAGGTTTGGTAGATAGATCCGCGATCATGGTTTATAAAAGCGATCATAATTTTTTTAACAAAACCGCGATTGCGCTTTAGAAACCACAATCATGATTTATAAAGCGAGCTCACGGTTCATAAATCATATTTACACACATCCTAATGTTCGGATTACCATGTGATTTTTTGTCGACCTTACACGCATTTAATTACTACGAAATTCTGTCTTTTTATACACATTTTTCTTATCACCGGAAGTAAAAAATCATGGGAGACAAGAAACAAAGTCAAAAAGGAAGTCATTAAGTAAAAAAACGCCAAACGAATTAGAGGTGAACAAAATTCAAAAATGCCGAGTGAATGGAATCTTCGTGAATCAAGAAGAGGTTCATCCTTAACCCAACTATTGTAAGCAATGAAGAACCAAGTAATGTTTCTACATCACAATGTTGAAGTTGAATTAAATACTCGTGATGAAGATGTTTACCGTCAATGTTGAAGAAGAATTAAATACTCATGATGTAGCAAATGTTGAAATTAAAGGAGACAATGAAAATGTGAATAAGGAAAATCATGTTGAAATTGTAGATATGCAAAATTAGACAAAAACACCTCATAGGATTTTACATAAGAAACCTAATTTTTCTATAGAAATTGATGAAAACATTTTGAAACCAATGTTTGACAAACTTTCTAAATGACAAATCGAAGAAAAGCCACTTTGAAGTTTGGGATAATCATTTTGAAATTTTAAATGATTCTGTTGATGGAGAATCACAAAGACTTCGAATGTTTGCAACTTGATGGGTTGAGACTCTTAGTGTGATTGCATAACATGGAGCTTTTTCCAAGTGTGGGACCTTGTGAATTGGGAAAGCTCTCCGGATGAAGGCCGGTTCCTATTCCTCTATTCAGATGCACACATAAAAATGCAGAGGGTCTACCCTAAAACCTATTCTAACTTTCCAAGGAGACGGGGTAAGAAGATGCATAAAAAAACAAACCTAAACTAACAAAGATGATGCACCTAAGGAATGAAGAAACACTGTCTTGCCAATAAATAAAAACCATTAAAATGCAATGCAAGATCATGCACAAATAACCATATTTGCAAAGTGAAAGATTAGGAGGATGCAAATGAACACAGAGAGATGGTTGAGAATCATCCACAGACATGTATTATTTTCTCAAAGATTGATACAATACACTATAAAATTCCAAGAGGCAAAGTTGCATTACAGTTTTAGATGAGAGGTTTGGACTCCACAAACTCCCCGCCAAAGAGAAGAAGGGAGGGTAAAACAGAATGTCCAACCTTTAGAAAGAAGCCCTCCTTAAAATTTATAGGAAGAATGAGAGAGAAAAGAGAGAGGAATTCCAAATCTACCCCAACCACCTCTAGGTTGCATTTAATTCATCTCATTATGGTGGTAGGTGAGAACCTTTGCAAACCCAAAAAATGGCAAATTGTATTTTTCATTTTTGAAGAACTTGTTCTCACCCAATTAAATATATCTAGTCTTCCGAACTTGTTATCACCGAATTGTAAGCTTTTCGAAAAGTCCAACCTTGCGTGAATCTGAGCTCCCTGTGAAAAGTTATGGCCATTTGAATATCTCGTGCTCAGGGTTTGTTTTCTGTCGGGTTCGGGGTGTCAACACTCAAAATGTTGCACCTCCTGAAGATGTGCCTTGGTGCAACTATCCTCATGTCAACATACTCTTAAGTGTGCCATAGGCACTGAAAATGTGGTGTTGACATTTTGTGCTTTGCACCCCCAAACTGCGTCGGGGCGCGAATTTTCGCATGTCGACACCTTCTGATGTGCGCCCCCAACCTGCGCTAGGGTGTGAATTTTCACATGTTGACACCTTCTAATGTGCGCCCCCAACCTGCACTAGGGCACAAATTTTTACATGTCGACACCTTCTGATGTGCATCCCAACCTATGCCAGGGCGCAAATTTTTGCATGTCGACACCTTCTGATGTGTGCCCCAACCTGTGCCAGGGCATGAATTTTCGCATGTCGAAACCTTCTGATGTGTGCTAGAGGTACTTGGTGACGCAATAAATGTCAGGTTTTTGACCATGCAATGCACTTTCAAAACCCGAAATGAAGGATTTTATTTTCCTTGATTTCCATATTCTTCTGCTCTTGACTATATTTACCCGGGGGGAGATATATACAACAATTTGGTGACTCAATGGGATCGCCTACCTGCTAGGTAGAAGATCAGTGGCCTTTTAGCAATCCATTGGGCATGGAGTCATAAGCAATAACCTGAAACCAACTTGATCTCTAATCTCGAGCCTGATACCGTAACTCCTTTGAGAGCACGCTGGCTGTAGAAATTCAACTCGAGAGCAACAAAACCTGTGCTGAAGCACTTAGGGAAATTGAAACCTAACTACAACAAGACAATGTGCATCCGCACTTAGAGGAATTAAAATCTAGGCTAATATTTACAACGGTAAACCTTTTCCTTTTAGTAGCAATGTTTAAGATAGATTCTGTTAACCAGAATCGGAAGTTCTTCTCCATCCAATGTAGACAATTGGAAGGCATTACTACTTTTACATCCCGTGACCATGTAGGGGCCACTCCAAATGGCATCAAACTTAGAATGCCTTCCTAGTTTTACCCGATCTGCATCCCATTTCAGAACTAGGTCCCTTCTGGAAGGTCCTTGCTCTTGCCTTCTTATCAAACCATCTTTTACTAAGGCCCGATCCTTCTCAATCGTTTGGCCAATGTTATCTTATTTCTTCCAATTCCATCAACTCTCGCATACCGCCTCCATTGGTTTGAACTCGATAACTCCAACCGCTTCATGAGCTCAATGTTGGCAATTCTAACGATATAAGCAATACTTCCTTTTCCCATAGACCAACTTGTAGGGAGAACTACCAGTAGACCTCTTTGGTGTTATCCTGTCAGCCCATAACACTGATTTTAGCTTGGTATGCCATGTTCTTTGGTTTTCATCTAGATTCCTTTTGATGATCCTTAGCAAATTCTTGTTCGTGGACTCTACCTATCCATTACCCTGTAGGTAATAATTTGAAGAGGTGCTCAAATGGATTCCATTCTTGACAGCCCATTCTATAATATTGGAACCTATGAATGCCAATGCATTGTCTAATATGATAGTGGCTGGCACATCGAACCTGGTCATTATTCCTTCATAAAAGTCTAGTATGTTAGACTCATTTGCTTCTTTGAGCGCTACTACTTCGGTCCACTTGGTGAAATAGTCTGTTGCCGTGAGAATCCACTTGTGGCCTTGGCTTGAGTTTGGGTTGATGACCCCGACGAAGTCCAATCCCCATTGCATAAATGGTTGGTCAACAAAAATTGGGTGTAGTGGAAGCACTGATAGTCTTTCTTTTCCGTGAAGAGTGCACATTTCTTGCACTTTCTTATCCATGTATAGCAGTCACTGAACATTGTCGGCCAATAATACCCTGCCTTCATTATCTTGAGAGCTGTTACTCATGGGGTGAAATGTCCTCCAGAATCTCCATCGTGAAAATCTCGTAACACCCTCTCAATTTGACCTTTCCTAATGCACCTCAAGTAGAACTCCATTGATGCCTTTTAAAACAAAACACCATCAATAAGCACATATGGAATGGCTTGTAATCGAAGAATCTACTTTTTCTTTGCTCAATTCTGGAGGGCATAGGCCTGCCTATAGGAAGTGTATCATATTCTGAGTCCAACAAGGAGCGGGCACATCATCATTCTCTTGTTCTTGTCCATCTTGTAATACCAAGACAATCTCTTTTTCATCACCTGCTTCAACTTGTTGACTTGAGGCTAGTTGTTCACATAATCCCTTTCCACGGACCAACTTAGTGACCTTAATTTGATGTCATATTCCATGACACGAGTGATCCATCCTACATGTTTCTCATTCAGATCCTTGTTTAGAAGGAAGTCCTTGACTCCCGCATGAGAGACCAATAATTGGATCTTGTTATTTGAGACTAGGTGCTTGAATTTCTTTAAGCTCCTGATCACTGCAAGGACATGATTTTCAATGAAAGAGTACCTAGTTTCATATTCCTCCAAGCCTTGACTGAAGAAAGAAACTGGTTGTTCTAATCCTTCTTTGTTTTACTATACCAAGATTGCAAAAATTGTGTCTCCACCACCGAAGGCATATAGCATGAAGTCCTGGAGAACTCTTGATTGATGAGAGTCGAGCTCGAGATATATCCTCTTTTATTGCCTCAAAACATGCCTTGCCTTCGGATGTTCACTTAAATTCCATTCTCTTCTTTAACATCAACGTTATTGGCTTTATAAGAGCTACAAAGTTTTGGAAGGACACTGCTGGAAAAATTGATCCTTCCTAAGAAGCTTTGAAGAGCCTTCTTGTGACATGCAATGGCAATGCTTGAATTGCTTCAAATCTTTCGGGTCAATCATCATACCCTCATTTGAAACAATATGGCCTAGAAGCTTTCCTTCGTGAGCCAAGAATATGCATTTTTTGGGATTCAATGATACCCCAAATCTTCGCACCTCTCTCGAAATACATGCCTCAAATGAAAGAGGTGATCTCGCTGCATTTTTGGAGAATATAGTGATGTCGTCAAGATATATCAAAACTATTTTATTGATCAATCCCTTGAATGCCATATCCATCGCCCTTTGGAAAGTGGCTCTAGAATTTGATATCCCAAATGGCATCTTCTTGTAGGCATAGGTGCCACATTTGGTGGTGAAAGCCATCTTGAACTGGTCATCTTCTTTCACCATTATTTGATTATACCCTGAGTAGCCATCTAGGAGAGAGAATCTCTTGAACAGACACCACTTGCAATATTTGTTCCATTAAAGGAAGTGGGTAATGGTCTTTGAGAGATGCCCTGTTGAGGTCTCGAAAGTCCACACACAACCTAATTTCTCCGCTCTTCTTCCTGACCAAAACCAAGTTTGCAACCTAGCTTGAGTGCTTGATTGGGAATATAATGCTTGCCTCTATTAGCTTGTTTAGCTCTTTCTTCATTAGAGGCTCAATGTGAGGGTTGACTGGGTCCGCTTCTTCACCTGATGGACTTAGCATCTAGATATAATTCTATGGTATGTTGTGCCAACTTGGATTGAATCCTCTCAAGTCTTCATAGCTCCAAGTGAAGACATCTAGAAATTCTTGGCAAAGCTGTATGAAATCTGATTTCTCCTGCTCAATGGCCACTTTACCAATTTGAAGTGTTTTTCCTTCCCCAACCAGAATTGGCTCTGAATCTTCTCTCTTGACCTGTATTTTAGCCTTTTCCTTATGGAACTGGTGTTAGGGTTTAAGATAGACTCCAATGTTACTAAACCCTTAGGAAGCTTGTTTGTCCGTAGCTGCACTACTTGATCCCTGTACTACTTCTCTAGTCTGTCCTAATTCCTAGCTGAGAATTCAGCCTCTTCTTGTAAAAATTGACGATTTGTTGATCATTCTCAAACACCTACCAACTTGTGTTATTATCTGGAACTGCTGGCCTCACAATCACATGCATATGTGGTTATGTTTTTTCCCTTTTGATGTTGTCAACCACATCAAACATTGCTCCAACTGCTGCGAGCCTATCTCGTGGCTTCATTTTTCTTCCTAGGTATGGACACGATGTTGAAAGCTTCAAAATCCTCAACGAGGTCCCATACCTTGTTCTTGTAGTTCCTCAGCAGGTCATTCTTTGTAGCATGTTGTCCCCTGACTTGGTTGATGATTAGCTCGCACTATCTCAAACACCTGCAAGTTCTTTATGCCCTTTTTCCTGGCCCAATGAAGTCCATGAATCAAGGCCTCATATTCAACTATGTTGTTTGAATAGGAAAACTGGAAATGGAAAGCTGAATAATATTTGATGCCTTGAGGTGAAACAAGCATAACTCCTCCTCCTGCACCTTGCCTACTCCTTGATCCATCAAAAAATAATTTCCATACCTCATTGTCATCCTTATGGTCTAGTTTGGTGATGCTAGGAATAGGCTGGTTTTCTTCATGTATGCAATAGAATCCTAGCTCAGATTCTTCTACTTCTTGGTAGGGATCAAAATCATGTACCTTTCTCACCCATTCATCAAGAGTCAAATCTGGGATGCTTCCAACTTTGGTGTCAGCTTCATCTATGCTTGGATAATCTTCTTGATCAAATGCTGAATAGTTGGCATTGATTTGGCTTGGAGTATGAGGCTCAATATGAAAGTTTGCAATTGGTTCGGATCTGATTGTGACCTTAGTACCATATCTTGTTTTGAACAACATGTGTGACTAGTCAGCAAATAAGTAGCCTCCAATTCTAGTTGTGAAATCCCTTGATAAGCATAGGGCAAAGAGTGGTGGAAAATCTATCACTGACACATCTTGCAAAATAGTAACGTTGGGGCATGCATGCAAGGTAAGATAAAAACCTTTAATCACTCCCACTACTACTATTACTGTCCCATCCAATTACGCACTACCCCTTTGATATGACTTCATATTAGAGACCCAGTGATCACCTATTTGCTTGGGCATGATATAACTACTTGCCCTAGAATCAATGATGCAATTGTGTACTAGTTTATCCCCAATGATTAACGAAATGTAGAATGGAGGGGTTTTCAAAACTTCACCTTGTTGTCCTCCATAATTCCCTTCAGCCGAGTAGAATTTGTGAGGACATTCTCTTGCATATGGACTCGTTGGTTCAAAGTTGACCAATTCTTCATGGTAGCTTGTAGAAGATCTCTTTGGCCTCGGGATGGATAAAGATTCCCACATTGATATATTCACATTTTCTTCTTCATTTGATCAATGATGCTAAATGGGATGAAATATCTCTTTGTTGTCCTTTATCCCGCACATTCCTTTCTTGTGCATGGGCAACAACATCCTGCATTTGAGTTGGCTTAGAAGGTGGTTTGTGCTATCCTTGCGTGTTTGGAACTATATTTTGCTTACCAACACCTTGTGGAGTGATGGAAGATTGTAGATCACTTGGAGCCAATGACCGCCCTTCACCAATATTCCTCTTCTTTGATCTTGTGTTAGTTGCTACACTCGATAAATTGTTTGATTCATGGCACAAAAATCCTCACACAATTCACAAGTGCGGTATCATTTGGAGTTATGTTTTGTTGAGATGTCCCTTGTTGCTGATTTGTTTCTTAACTCACTTCACCCTCTACACTAGTAGTTTTCACCATCAAGGCTTGGTTCAAAGCACCATTGAAGCACATAGATTGGTTGTGAGGTTCATTGCATGGGAAACACCAATCATACTCTTGAGCTATGTTGTTTTGCACTGGCACTAATGCTTTAGAAGCAGATGCAACATTGAGGTTATAGGGCTGAAATGGTCTATTAGTGGGAGGCCTTACTTGGCTTTGATTTATAGCTGGATTGGGTGGCCTATTGGGCTGGTATGGTGGCCTATTAGGTTGAGCTTGAGGTTGATAAGAAGGTCTAAAGCTTTGGGCTTGCCTCTTGAGTGTAACTAGCTCATGTCCAAAATTTTGTAATTGTTTCATGACCTCTTGGAGTTCATTTGAAGTACTAGAGGATGAAGTAGAAGTTTCATTTGAACTTTGATTTCTAGGAGTGGGAATAGGAGCCAAAGTGGGTGCTTGAATAGTGCTTGGATTTTCTAAGTTTGGATACAAGGGCATGGGAGGCCTAGGAGCCAACTTACCAGCTTGAATAAGACAGGTTTTCAGCCCTAACGACAATGCTATAAGAAGCAGAAAGGTTATGCCTCCCATAGATTGAATTAACATAGAAATATAGAATTCAAAGCCTTAAGATAATATAGAAAATCACCTTCAGCTATTGGCCTAGCGGCCACTAGAATCCTATCCCAAGACCTTTGAAATATTAAGTTGAAGTCAGTCAGCTGCTCATTGGGAGTTCTCTTGATAGTTGTCAATTGTTCAAGTAAAGACAAATTGTCTCCCTTTTCTCCAAACTACTCATGGAGAACTATGCATAACTGATTCCAATTTTGGATAGAACCAGCTCCAAGGCTCCTAAACCATTACAATGCCTTTCCTTTGAAAAAGATGCCAGCAATTTTAACAAAGAACATCCATTTCATTTATCTCATGGATTGCACAAATGTTAGCAATGTCTTTGACATGATCACCAGGAGTGGTATGATTTTCTCTAGTGAAAAATGGAATGTTCTTCAATGCTGCAATTGGAACTAGATTTTGTGCATTGAGGGCAAGTGGGCTGCTGCCAGTGAAGTTGACAAAAGGGTTTTGTTGCGCCATTCTGATTGGCCTGAGAACCCTTGTTGATTGGATGAAAGGTCTACCAGGTGGAGGGGTTGATAAAGTCTTGTTAGGTGGAGATGGTGATCTTTGTGGTCTTCTTCCTCTCCTTCCTCTCTGGTGATAGCTGCAAGTAGACAAATAACCCTTCTTCTCGAGTATCAGACCTGGTTTGAATTCTTCTCATGTACCTAGGCAACTTGTGCTACTATACCACTAAATTCTATCCCTTCGGAGTCACCAGATGTGTTGGGGAATGAGCCTCAAAAGGTTGGATTTTTCCAAGTTACACACCAACCTTGACAAAAATTAAACTCAAAATTTTGAAAGACCTGTATATTTGAGATTTTAGGGTTTGGAATTTGATTTGGAATGATAGTCCCGAAAACCTAAAAATGCCAGACTTCGAAATCCCAAAATCTAAAATTAAAAAAAATCTAAAAAATTGAAAATCAAAATTTCAAAAAACTAAAGATACCCTTTTGAAGATTACCCCCAGATCTATTAGGTGGTAAAATTTTGACTTGTTTTGAGCAAGTTAAGCCCTTGAAAATCGATTTTAGAGTTCAGCCTAGAAAGTGAAAAATCTGAAATTGGAGAACATGTAATTTCTAAGTCCAAATTTCTTGAAAATTCCTTCAAATCTTATGGAATGACCTCTTGGTCCCACCGGGTGTACAAAAATATTGATGGTGAATCACAAGCACTTCGAATGTCTCGCAACTCGATGGGTCGAGACTCTCGGTGCAAGGCAATTGCATAACATGGAGCTTTTCCCAAGTGTGGGACCTTGTGAATGGGAAAGCTCTCCGGATGAAGGCCGATTCCTATTCCTCTGTTCGGATGCACACATAAAAATTTAGAGTGTCTACTCTAAAACCTATTCTAACTTTCTAAAGAGACAAGGTAAGAAGATGCATAAAAAAAAAACCTAAAATAACAAAGGTGATGCACCGAGGAATGAAGAAACACCTGTCTTGCCAATAAACACAAACCATTAAAATGCAATGCAAGATCATGCACAAATAACTAGATTTGCAGTGAAAGATCAGGAGGATGAAAATGAACATAGAGAGGGTTGAGAATCATCCACAAACATGTATTATTTTCTCCAAAGATTGATACAATACACTACAAAATGCCAAGAGGCAAAGTTGCATTACAATTTTAGATGAGAGGTTTGAACTCCACAAATTCACCTGCCAAAGAGAAGAAGGGAGGGGAAAAACAAGAATGTCCAACCTTTAGAAAGAAGCCCCTCCTTACAATTTATAGGAAGAATACAATTTAGAAGAGAGAAAGAAAAGAGAGGAATTCCAAATCTACCCCAACCACCTCCGTGTTGCATTTAATTCATATCATTATGGCGGTAGGTGAGAACCTTTGCAAACCCAAAAAATGGCAAATTGTATTTTGCATTTTTGAAGAAATTTTCTCACCCATTTAAATATATATATTCGTAGTTGGATAGAGGACCTCGTAAGCTTTCCGAAAAGTCTAACCTTGCGTGAATCCGAGCTCCTTGTGAAAAGTTATGGCCATTTGAATATCTATGCCAGGGTTTATTTTCTGTCGGGTTTGGGGTGTCAACACTCAAAATGTTGTGCCTCCTGAAGATGTGCCTCAGCAAAAATATCCTCATGTCAACATACTCTTAAGTGCACCATAGGCACTAAAAATGTGGTGTTGACATTTTGTGCTTTGCACCCCCAACCTGCGCCAGGGCGCGAATTTTCGCATGTCGACACCTTCTAATATGCGCCCCCAACCTGCGCCAGGGTGAAAATTTTCACATGTTGAAACCTTCTGATGTGCACCCCCAACCTGCACTAGGGCATGAATTTTCACATGTTGACACCTTCTGATGTGCGCCCCCAACCTGCGCTAGGGCGCAAATTTTTGCATGTCGACACCTTCTGATGTGCGCCCCCAACCTACGCTAGGGCACAAATTTTCACATGTCGACACCTTCTAATGTGTGCTAGAGGTGCTTGGTGACATAATAAATGTCAGGTTTTCAACCATGCAATGCACTTTCAAAACCCGAAATGAAGGATTTCAATTTTCCTTGATTTCCATATTCTTCTGCTCTTGACTATATTTACCCGGGGGGGAGATATATACAACAATTCCCAAAGATGTCAGTTTGTTGTTAGTTTGATGAAATTGATTAAAATGAGACCTACATTAAAGACCTTAGGATTGACAACATCTAATATACGTGGTCAAACCTCTACAATTGTTGTAAGAAATGAATATTGGTGTCAAGAGACACACTAGGGATAGTAATAGTGTGCGCCGTGTACTTGCTACTAGTGTTGTAAGTGAATCAAAAAAATACTATTTGATTACACAAACAAGTCGAATGTTGTAAGTTAATCGAAAAACTCTAATGAAAGCAATTGAAAGATGTAATATCCTTCAATCACTCGATAACACGTTGATTTTTGGGCATTTTCTACTAGAGCACTGCGTAAGCACAAAATAATTATGATGATGCTATAAGAGAAGTTGTTATTCAATTTTGGCATGATAACACTAGAGTTTCACCTAATACAAGAGATGTTATAAAATTGAGAGTTGGTTCTACTAATCGTGAATCACATCCAAAGTGTTTCTTAGATATGACTCAAACTCAATTTTTCGTAAGTTTGAACAAGAGAATCTAGAAATTAAAATTAGTCAACATTTTTTTGAAATGTTGAAACCATTCTATGTGAAAATCAACCATGCTTGCACCACTTTTGTTGTAGGTAACATGTTGAATTTGCGATGAATTATGCTAAATTTTTATGTATTCATTCTATTTTTCATTTCGAAACTATGTTATTGGAATGTGGTGTTCAAGTTCCACTAATATCTTCCAGGATTTCATTCCTACTATATTTTGTGAAAAGAAGTTGGATAATTTTTTTATAGTCGGGATCATTTAGATGGAAGTTGTAGTACATGCGGCGGATTACCTAAATTGGAAAGTTACATCCATGAGCAAATTGAAGGTATAATAGGACATAATTTAGTTGAGTTTGATAAATATAAATCAGTTGCATACCATTTGAAAGATGGAAAAGAGTCTAAACGGTGTGAGCTAGTTATAGAACAAATGCCTGTTTTCAAATTTTTGAGAAAATTTAAGGATGAAATTCTTTATGAGTATGCTATGCATACACATAGAGCTTCGATGGTTGGATGAACAGTTCAAGATATGCAAGGACACATTTACTATTGGTACTATTGTTTCAGTGGTCGATTTTGCAGAGAATTACATATTCGCAACCACAAATGGATGTTCAATCGCAATATTACAACTCAGTACAAATTGCCATTTTTGTGCATATAGCATTTCTACATTCTCGTGTGATCTGACAAAGAATGATCAAATTTTTTTAAGAGAGTACCAATTTTATATTAGTGATGATTGTACTCATTCTATTGAATTTGTGCAAGGGTGTTTCCAGTTATTTTATGGAAACTTGTCTGATAGGGACATCCACTTCAAACAACATTATATATGGTTAGATAATTGCACATCTCAGTTTAAGAATGCACGAATGTTTTATTAGATGATTAGAATGCACGTCAAGATGGGTGTGCAACATATTTGGAATTTCACTAAGGATGGACATGGAAAATAAGAGCATGACCAAGCAGAGGGGCATGTGTGAAAAGAGCTTTTGGAAGAGAAGAGTTGAAGTACAAAGATGGTGCTAAATTAAAAGATGCAAAGAGCATAGTGGAATAGTGTATTGACAACATGGCCCGAGGTTCTCAAGAAAATTTCACATTTCATAGATATTTTTGGTTGATAGAGGAACAACAAATTTTTAACTACGAGGATTGTATGACACTCACTGGGTCAAGTGATATGCACTCATTTTGTAGCTCAGACGCTACTTCGTGGGCCATATGGATAAGAAATTTGACATGTTTTTGTGCATCTTGTATTAAATTTGTCACTGCTGAGTGTGATTCACAAGAATGGGTGGATGGATGGATTTGTAGGCCTCTAACTCCACTTCCTAGTTATCAACCTTCATAAGCATTACAACTTTTCGCAGATGAAGTTATAACACCCAAGGACTTTGATGAAATTTTGATTTTGGTGCAACAAGGTATTTATGGTTATTTATTTAATTTTTGTATTGAGTTATGTCCATTGAAATTTTAATATGTAATTTAAATTTGAGTTGTTCAACCTTTGTTTTTTGTAGGACATGTGTTTGCAATTATTGTGACAGAAGACAATGAAGAAGGAATAAACTATTTCTTATGTTGTTGCATCGAGGAAAGAAATAAGTTGACTTCTCCTATTATAGATGGTGAATATATTGAGTATCCTACGGTGGTCGGTGGTAGTTATGGAACTATTGATGGCGAATCACAAGACCCTAAATATCTACAACTCGATGGGTTGAGACTCTTAGTGCGATTGAATAACATGGAGATTTTCCCAAGTGTGGGACCTTATGGATCGGGGAAAGCACTCCGGATGAAGGCGGTTCCTATTCCTCTATTCAAATGCACACATAAAAATGTAGAGGGTTTACTCAAAACCTAATCTAACTTGCCAAGGAGACAAGGTAAGAAGATGCATAAAACATAAACCTAAACTAATAAAGGTGATGCACCGAGGAATGAAGAACACTTGTCTTGACAATAAACAAAAACCATTAAAATGCAATGCAAGATCATGCACAAATAACCAAATTTGTAGTGAAAGATTAGGAGGATGCAAATGAACATAGAGAGGGTTGAGAATCATCCATAGACATGCATTATTTGCTCCAAAGATTGATACAATACACTATAAAATTCCAATAGGCAAAGTTACATTACAGTTTTAGATGGGAGGTTTGAACTCCACAAATCTTCTTGCCAAAGAGAAGAAGGGAGGGGAAAAACAAGAATGTCCAACCTTTAGAAAGAAGCCCCTCCTTACAATTTATAGGAAGAATGAGAGAGGGAAGAGAGAGGAATTCCAAATCTACCCCAACCACCTCTAGGTTGTATTTAATTCATCTCATTATGGTGGTAGGTGAGAACCCTAGAAAACCCAAAAAATGACAAATTTTATTTTATATTTTTGAAGAACTTGTTCTCACCCAATTAAAGATATCCATCATTGTGTGAATCCGAGCTCCCTGTGAAAAGTTATGGCCATTTGAATATCTAGGTCAGGGTTTGCTTCTGTCGGGGTGTCAACGCTCAAAATGTTGTGCCTCCTGAAGATGCACCTCGGTGCATCCATCCTCATGTTAACCTACTTTTAAGTGCACCATAGGCACTAAAAATGTGGTGTTGACATCTTGTGATCTGCGCCTCCAACCTGCGCCAGGGGCGCATCCATTTTCATGTCGACATTTTCTTACCTGTGCCATAGGTGCATCCATTTTCATGTCGACATTTTCTTACCTACGCCATAGGCACATCCATTTTCATGTCGACATTTTTTGCTTTGCGCCTCCAACCTATGCCAGGCGTGACTTTTTGCATGTCGACATCTTCTACTTTGCACCTCCAACTGCACCTGTGGCATGACTTTTTACATGTCGACACTTTTGCTTTACGCTCCAACTCGTGCCATTGGTGGCGTAAATAAATGTCAGGTTTTGAGTTTCTTTGATTCCCATATTCTCCTGTTTGTCTATATTTACGAGGGGAGATATATACAACAATTTGGTGACTCAACGGGATCACCGCCTGCTGGGTAGAAGATTAGTGGCCTTTTAACAATTCATTGGGCGTGAGTCATACAAAATAACTCGAAACCAACCCGATATCCGATCCCGATCCCGATATCGCAACTCATTCTCCAAGAGCATGCCGAATCAGTAGAAATTCAACCGAGAGTAACAAAACCTATGTGAAGCACTTAGGAAATTGAAACCTAACTACAACAAGACAATGTGCATCCACACTTAGAGGAATTGAAACCTAGGCTAATATTTACAAGGGGAAACCTTTCCCTTTAGTAGCAATGTTTAAGATAGATTTCGTTAACCGGAATCGAGTTCTTCTCCATCCAATGTAGACAATTGGAAGGAATTACTACTTTTACATCTTGTGACCATGTAGGGGCCACTCCAAATGGCATCAAACTTGGAATGCCTTCCCGGTTTTCCCGATCTACATCCCATTTTAGAACTAGGTCCCCTTCCCGAAGGTCTTTGCTCTTGCCTTCTTATAAAACCATCTTTTTACTAAGGCTCGATCCTTCTCAATAAATCCGAATCGCATGTTCTTTGATTTCTTCCAATCCCATCAACTCGAATATCCGGCCTCCATTGGTTCAAACTCGTGCAACTCCAATCGCTTCATGAGCTCCAATGTTGGCAATTATAATAATATAGGCAATACTTCTCTTTCCCATAGACCAAATTGTAGGGAGAATTACCTATAGACTCTTTGGCATTATCCTATCCACCCATAACGCTGATTTTAGCTTGGTATGCCATGTCCTTTGGTTTTCATCCGAGTTCTTCTCGATGATTCTTAGCAAATTCTTGTTCGTGGAATCCACCTATCCATTACCCTACGGGTAATAATTTGAAGAGGTGCTCAAATAGATTCCATTCTTGACAGCCCATTATGTAATCTTGGAACCTATGAATGCTAATGCATTTTCTGATATGATAGTGGCTAGCACACCGAACTTGGTCACTATTCCTTCATAAAATTCTAGTATGTTAGACTCATTTGCTTCTTTGAGCGCTACTGCTTCGGTCCACTTGGTGAAATAGTCCGTTGCCATGAGAATCCACTTGTGGCCTTGGTTTAGTTTGGATTGATGACCCTGATGAAGTCAAATTACCATTGCATAAATGGTTGGTCAACCAAAATTGGGTGCCATGGAAGCGCTGCTAGTCTTTCTTTTCCGTGAAGAGTGCACATTTCTTACACTTTCTTATCCATTTATAGTAGTCATTGAATGAACACCTGCCGACAATAATACCCTACCTTCATCATCTTGAGAGTCATTTGTTACTCCATCGTGAAAATCTCGTAACACCCTCTCAATTTGACTTGTCCCAATGCACCTCAATAGAAACTCCATTGATGTCTTTTTAAACAAAACACCATCAATAAGCACATATGGAATGGCTTGTAATATGAAGTATCTCCTTTTTTATTTGCTCATTTATGGAGGGCATAGGCCTTCATGTAGGAAGTGTATCATATTATGAGTCCAATAAGGAGATGACACATCATCATTTTCCTGTTCTTGACCATCCTCTAGTACCAAGATAGTCTCTTTTCCATCACCTACTTTAACTTGCTAACTTGAGGCTAGTTTTTCACATAATCCCTTTCCATGGACCAGCTTAGTGACCTTAATTTTGATGTCATATTCCATGACATGAGTGATCCATCCTACACATTTCTCATTCAGATCCTTGTTTAGAAGGAATTCCTTGACTCCCGCATGAGATACCAACAATTGGATCTTGTTGTTTGAGACTATGTGCTTGAATTTATTTAAGCTCCCGATCACTATAAGGACATTCTTTTTAATGAAAGATTACCTAGTTTCATATTCCTCTAAGCCTTGATCAAGAAAGCAACTCGGTTGTTCTAATCCCTTTGTTTTGTTATACCAGGATTGCAAAAATCGTGTCCCCACCATCGAAGGCATATAACATGAAATCCTTGGAGAAGTCTAGGTTAATGAGAGTTGGGGCTTATGAGATAGCCTCTTTGATTGCTTCAAAACTTACCTTGCCTTTAGATGTCCACTTAAATGTCATGCTCTTCTTTAACATCAGCGTTATTGACTTTATGAGAGCTACAAAGTTTGGAACAAACTTGCAGACAAAATTGATCCTTCCTTAGAAGCTTTGAAGAGCCTTCTTGTGACTTGGCAATGGCAATGCTCGAATTGCTTCAACTCTTTCTAGGTCAATCATCAACACCTCCTTTGAAACAATATGGCCTAGAAGTTTTCCTTTATTAGCCGAGAATATGCATTTTTTGGGATTCAATGATACCCCAAATCTTCTACACCTCTGAAATACCTGCCTCAGATGAAAAAGGTGATCTGCTGCATTTTTGGAGAATATAGTGATGTCGTCAAGATATATCATAACTATTTCATTGATCAACCCCTTGAATGCCATATCCATTTCCCTTTAGAAAGTGGCTCCAGCATTTGATAGCCCAAATGGCATCTTCTTGTAGGCATAGGTGCCCCATTTGTCGGTGAAATCCATCTTGAACTGGTCATCTTCTTTCACCATTACCTGATTATACCCTGAGTAGCCATCTAGGAGAGAGAATCTCTCTGAACTAGATACTACTTGCAATATTTGTTCCATTGAAGGAAGTGGGTAATGGTCTTTGAGAGATGCCCTGTTGAGGTCTCGAAAGTCCATGCAAAATCTAATTTCTCCGTTCTTCTTCCTGATCGGAACCAAGTTTGCAACCTAGCTTGAGTGCTTGATCGGGAATATAATGCTTGCCTCTATTAGCTTGTTTAGCTCTTTCTTCATTAGAGGCTCAATGTGCGGGTTGATTGGTCTATGCTTCTGCCTGATGGGATTAGCATCTAGATCCAATTCTATGGTATGTTGTGCCAACATCGGATTGAATCCTCTCAAGTATTCATAGCTCCAAGCGAAGACATCTCGGAAATTCTGGAAAAGTGTATGAAATCTGATTTCTCCGCTAGTGGCCACTTTACCAATTCAAAGTGTTCTCGCCTTCCCAAACCGGAATTGGCTCGAATCCTCTCTCTTGACTCGTATGTTAGCTTTTTCCTTATGGAACTAGTTGTTAGGTTTGAATATAGACTCCAATGTTACTAAACCCTGGGAAGCTTGTTTGTCTGTCCATACCGCACTACTTGATCACTATCTATTGTTCTAGTCTGTCTCCGATTCCTAGCCAATAATTTAGCCTCTTCTTACAAAAAAATTGATGATCTCGTTGATCATTCTCAAAACACCGCTAGCTTGTGTTATTATTTGGAATTGTTGGCCTCACAATCACATGTATATGTGGTTGTGTTTTTTCCTTTCGATGTTTTCAACCACATCAAACATTGCTCCAATCTGCCGCGAGCCTATCTCGCGGCTTCATTTTTCTTCCCGGGTATGGACATAATGTTGAAAGCTTGAAATCCTCAATGAGGTCCCATACCCTGTTCTTGTAGTTCTTCAAAGAGGTCATTCTTTGTAGCATGTTGTCCCTCGACTTGGTTGACGATTAGCTCACTATCCTCGAATGCCTCGCAAGTTCTTTATGCCCTTCTTCCGGCCCAATGAAGTCCATGAATCAATGCCTCGTATTTAGCCATAATTTTTGAACATGAAAACTAGAAACGAAAAGCTGAAAAATATTTGATGTCTTGTGGTGAAACCAACATTGCACCACCTCCAACACCTTGCCTACTCCTTGATCCATCGAAAAATAACTACCATACCTCATTGTCATCCTTATGGTCTGGTTTGGTGATGCTAGGAATAGGTGGTTTTCTTCATGTATGCAATAGAATCCTAGCTCATATTCTTCTACTTCTTGGTAGGAATCAAAAGCATGTACCTTACTTTCCCATTCATCAAGATTCAAATGGGATGCTTCCAACTTTGGTGTTAGGTTCATCTGTGCTTGGATAATCTTCTTGATCAAATGTTGAATAGTTGGCATTGATTTGGCTTGGAGTATGAGGCACAATGTGAAAGTTTACAATTGGTTTGGATCTGATTGTGACCTTAGTACCATATCTTGTTCTGAACAACATGTGTGACCAGGTTAATGAGATAAGTAGCCTCCAATTCTAGCTATGAAATCCCTTGATAAGCATAGGGCAAAGAGTGGTGGCAAATCTATCACTGACACATCTTGTAAAATGGTAACGTTGGGGCATGAATGCAAGGTAAGATTCAAACCTTTAATCAATCCCACCATTGCTACTGCTGTCCCATCCAATTGCACTACCCCCTTTAATATGACTTCATATTGGAGACCCAATCGATCAGCTATTTGCTTGGGCATGACGTAACTACTTGCCCTTAATCAATTACGCAATTGTGTACTAGTTTATCCCCAATGATTAATGAAACATAGAATGGAGGGGGCTTCAAAATTTACCTTGTTGTCCTCCATGATTCCCTTCAAAGTTGAGCAACATTTGTGCAACGTTCTCTTGCATATGGACCTACTGGTTCGAAGTTGACCAATTATTCATGGCAACTTGTAGAAGATCTCTTTGGCTTGGGATGGATAAAGATTCCCACATTGATATATTCACATTTGTCTGCATCATTTGATCAATGATGCTAAATGGGGATGAAACATCTCTTTGTTGTCCTTTATCCCCGCACATTCCTTTCTTGCACATGGGCAGCAATAGTTGGCATTTGAGTTGGTTTAGAAGATGGTTTGGGTTGTCGTTGCGTGTTTGGAACTATATTTTTCTTACCAACACCTTTTGGAGTGATGGAAGGTTGGAGATCACTTGCAGCCAATGACCGCCCTTCACCAATATTCCTCTTCTTTGATCTTGTGTTAGATGCTACACTCGAGAAATTATTTGATTCATGCCACAAAATTCTCGGCTTTCCAATTCACAAGTGCGGTATCATTTCGGGAGCTATGTTTTGTTGGAACTGAGATGTCCCTTGTTGCTGATTTGTTTCTTGACTCACTTCACCCTCTACGCCAAAGCAGGTTGTCACCATCGAGGCTTGGTTCAAAGCACCATTGAAAGCACATAGATTGGTTGTGAGATTCATTGCATGGGAAATACCAATCATACTCTTGAGCTATGTTGTTGTTGTTTTGACATCATGGCACTAATGCTTTAGAAATAAAGATGCAACATTGAGGTTATAGGGTTGAAATGGTCTATTGACGAAGGAGGCCTTGTTCTTGGCTTTGATTTGTAGCTAGATTGGGTGGCCTATTGGGTTGGTATGGTTGCCTATTACGTTGAGCTTGAGGCTAATAAAAGGTCTAAAGCTTTGGGCCTCGCTGCCTCTTGAGTGTAACCAACTCATTTCCTAAATTTTACAATTTTTTCATGTCCTCTTGGAGTTCATTTGAAGCTACTAGAGGATGAAGTAGAAGTTTCATTTGAAATTTGATTTCTAGGAGTGGGAATAGAAGCCAAAGTGGGTGCTTGACTAGTGCTTGGATTTTCTATGTTTGGATATACAAGGGCATGTGGAGGCTCTAGGAGCCAACTTACACACTGAAAATATAATTTAAAATAAGGACAGAGTTTTCAGCCCTAATGGCAACGTATAAGCAGCAGTGGTCAAGTTGTTCCTCCATAGATTGAATTAGCATAGAAATATCATAATTCAAAGCCTTAAGATAATATAGAAAAGCACCTTTACCCAAAATTTTGTTGGCCTAACGACCATTGGAATCGTATCCCAAGACCTTTGAAATCTTAAGTTGAAGTCACCACCGCTCATTGGGAGCTCTCTTGATAGTTGTCAATTGTTCTAGTAGAGACAAATTGTCTCTCTTTCTCCAAAGCTTTTCAAGCTCATGGATAACTATGCATAAGGCCGATTCTAATTTTGGATAGAACCAGGCTACCCAAGGCTCCCAAACCATAGGAGAGAGCAATGCTTTCCCTTTGAATGAAGATGCCAACAATTTGCAAGAAAAACATCCATTTCATTTATCTCATGGATTGCACAAATGTTAGCAATGCATTTAACGTGATCACCGATTGGTATGATTTTCTCCAGTGAAAAATGGAACGTTCTTCAACATCGCAATGGAAGTCTGGATTCTATGCATTGAAGGCAAGTGGGAAGGGAGGGTGCAAAACAAAAATGTCCAACCATTGAAGTTGACAAAAGGGTTTTGTTGTGCCATTCGATCGGCCGAGAACCCTTGTTGATTGGATGAAAGGTCTACCAGTGGAGGGGCAGAGGACGCCGAGAGTTAAAGTCCTATTAGGTGGAGATGGTGATCTTTGTGGTCTTCTTCCTTTCCTTCCTCTCGCTCGGTGATAGCTGGAGAAGTAGACAAATAACCCTTCTTCTTGAGTATTAGACCTAGTTCAAATTCTTCTCATGTACCACGTGGAAACTGTCTCGCTATACCACCCTGAATTCTATCCTTTTGGAGTCGCCTGAAACTTGATGTGTTAGAGAATGAGCCTCAAAAGGCTGGATTCTTTCAAGTTACACACCAAACTCCGACAATATTAAAAATAAAATTTAAAGTTTTGAAGGACCTATAAGATACGGTTCTTTCATTCGCAAGGTTATGAGCCTCTTGTTGTGCAATTTATTAATCCCCAATATTAAAAAAGGTATAGGTGAAACTCTAAACCCTAAACCCTAAACTTACTAAACCCGAAATACACCGTGTTGGAACTTGGGACATGCTCAACAAGTGGGAAAACCTGAAATACTAAAAACTATGAAATTTTGAAAGTCAAAATCTAAAAAATCTAATAATACCCTTTTGAAGATTACCCCGATCTATCAATTGGTGAAATTTTGACTTGTTTTGAGCAATTTAATTCCTTGAAAATCAATTTTGAGTTGAGCTTGGAAGGTAAAAAATATGAAATTGTAAAACTTGCAATTTCCAACTCCAAATTTCTTGAAAAGTCCTTCAAATCTTGTGGAATGACCTCTTGGTCCCACCGGCTGCCAAAACCTGTTGATGGAAAATCACAACACCCTTGAATATCTGCAACTCGATGGCTTGAGACTCTCAGTGCGATTGCATAACATGGAGCTTTTCCCAAGTGTGGGACCTTGTGAATTAGGAAAGCTCTCTGGATGAATGTCGGTTCCTATTCCTCTGTTTAGATGCACACATAAAAATGTAGAGGGTTTACTCAAAACCTAATCTAACTTGCTAAGGAGACAGGGTAAGAAGATGCATAAAACATAAACCTAAACTAACAAAGGTAATGCATCAAGGAATGAAGAACACCTATCTTGCCAATAAACACAAACCATTAAAATGCAATGCAAGATCATTCACAAATAACAAAATTTGTAGTGAAAGATCAGGAGGATGCAAATGAACATAGAGAGGGTTGAGAATCATCCACAGACATGCATTATTTTCTCCGAAGATTGATACAATACACTACAAAATGCCAAGAGGCAAAGTTACATTATAGTTTTAGATGGGAGGTTTGAACTCCACAAATCTACTTTGAAGAGAAGAAGGGAGGGGAAAAACAAGAATGTCCAACCTTTAGAAAGAAGCCCCTCCTTACAATTTGTAGGAAGAATGAGAGAGGGAAGAGAGTGGAACTCCAAATCTACCCCAACCACCTCTAGGTTTTATTTAATTCATCTCATTATGGCGGTAGGTGAGAACCCTAACAAACACAAAAATGGTGAATTATATTTTACATTTTTGAAGAACTTGTTCTCACCCAATTAAAGAGATTCAACCTTGCGTGAATCTCGAGCTCCTCGTGAAAAGTTATGGCCATTTAAAGATCTCGGGTCATGGTTTGCTTCTGTCGGGGTATCAATGCTCAAAATGTTGCACCTTCGAAGATGCGCCTCGAAGATGCACCTCGGTGCATCCATCCTCATGTTAACCTACTTTTAAGTGCGCCATAGGTGCTGAAAATGTGGTGTTGACATCTTGTGATCTGCGCCTCCAACCTGCGCCAGAGGCGCATCCATTTTCATGTCAACATTTTCTTACCTGCGCCGTAGGTGCATCCATTTTCATGTCGACATTTTTCGCTTTGCGCTTCCAACCTGTGCTAGGGCGTGAATTTTTGCATGTCAAAATCTTCTACTTTATGCCTCCAACTTGCACAAGGCACGAATTTTCGTATGTCGACATCTTTTGCTTTGCACCTCCAACCTGTGCCACTGGTGGTGTAAATAAATGTCAGGTTTTGAGTTTCTTTGATTCCCATATTCTCCTGTTTGTCTATATTTACCCAGGGGGAGATATATACAACAGAACTTGGCTTCGATAGTATCCATTAGAAAACTCCTCTGTTTGGGTGTTAGAAGACTTTGAGACACACAGAAAAATACTCTTATATTCACATCTAGTTCTAGCGACAAATATGCGGTTGTATAGATATCGAGAAGGCCTAATAAAAAAATTCTTTGGAAGTTTCGAGAGTCGATCATGAAGTAATATTATCCACTATTTAGAGTATATATGATCCCGATGGTTCATTGGAGTGAATTTACAATGCTCATGTCCGATATATATATAATTTCTTTGATATATATAAATTTGTTAGATAGATTTAAGTTCATATATTTTATTTTAAATTTGTGTATTTTGTATATATCTAGTATGGTTTTGATTTGAAACTTAAATTTCTTTGACTAAAACTTTTATGTTTAGGTTAGTAGTGCAATAAAAGCTACCACCTTCATGTGGTTAGTATTGCTAGTAGTAGATAATTTTAAATTCTCAAAGCTAAGAGAAGCTTTCATTGTTTTACAAGAAAAGAGAAGCAATTAAAACTATTTATGTACCATGGAGGGGGTTCTTGGCTCAGAGAGGAGATAGCCCGAAGCGGTGTAGTACTTAGAGAACCAAAATAAATCCTCCCAAGTGTTTATAAGACCATACCTATGGGTGTGCATAATCGGTTTGGTGCCACGACCCACTGTTTGTAAAATATAGCGTTTGTGACAACCTTATACTGGCTAAAACTGCACTATTTCACACGTTTACAAAAAATAGGGCAGCGAGAGCACCAATCTAGGAAGGAAAAAAAGAGAGAGGCTATTGTAGAGGGTCCCTACATTGAAGTGTTGGATCAGATGAGACATCTCTAGGTGCCATGGAGTTTGAGTAGTCACCCGTCGAAGTTGAACGATATTTTTGTCTCAGAGCTCTTGAGGGACTACGCCCGAACGAAGTAGCCCGGAAGAAACGACCTTGTCATGCACCAAAACACCACCTCCTCTAGCATTCACCTAGCCACCCAGACGTGTCGGTGTATTTGGTTTGGTGCCACCACCCACTGTTTGTAAAATATAGCGTTTTGACAACCTTACACCGACTCAAACTCGAACTATTTCACACGTTTGCAAATAATAGGCAGTTGAGAGCAGCACCGATCTGGGAAGGAAAAAACCGAGAGAGGCTATTATATAGGGTCCTTTCATCGAGGTGTTGGATTAGACAAGACATCTCTAGGTGCCACTTTGAGTTCGAGTAGTCACCCGTTGAAGTTGAACGATATTTTGGTCTTAAGGCTCTTAATGGACTATGCCCGAAAGAAGTAGCCTAGAAGCAACGACCTTGTCATGTACCTGAAACACCACCTCTAATAGTGTTCACCTAGCCACTTGAACGTGTCATCACATTTGTTTTGGTACCACGACCCACCGTTTGTGAAATATAGTGTTTACATGACCTTACATTGGCTCAAACCGCACTATTTCATGTGTTTACAAACAATAGGGCAGTGAGAGAACCAATTTGGGAAGAAAAACCTTAGAGATGATATTGTAGAGGGTCCCTATGTTGAGGTTTCAGATTAGACGAGATTTCTCTAGGTGTCATGGAATCCGAGTAGTCACTTGTCGAAGTTGAATGATATTTTGGTCTCGGGCCTTTTAAGGGACTATACTTGAACGAAGTAGCTCGGAAGCAATGAACTTGTCATGCACAAAAAAAACCACTTCCTCTAGCATGCACTGCCACTGGACATGTCGGCACATTCATTTTGGTGCCAAACCCACCGTTTGCAAAATATAGCGTTTGACAACCTTACAATGGCTCAAACTGCACTATTTCATGCATTTGCAAACAATAGTGCAGCGAGAGCACCGATATGAGAAGGAAAAAACAAAGAGAGACTATTTTAGAGGGTCCCTATGCCAAGGTTTTGGATCAAACAAGACATCTTTAGGTGTCGCGGAGTCCAAGTAGTCACCCATCGAAGTTTAACGATATTTTGGTCTCAGGGCTCTTAAGGGACTACGCCCGAACAACGTAGCCTAAGTAAGGACCTTGTCGCGTCGAAACACCACATCCTATAGTGTTCACCTAGCCACCTAGACATGTCGGCGTAGTGATTCGGTGTCACGATGTCCCGAGGCATGACTTCTCACTCCCTGCCTTCGTTCATTTTCTAGGACTCAAAACATTCAATGTCACTTTATCTTCCATCTCTTTTGTTCTCTTTGGACTTACCTCTGTCCTCTTAGGTGCTTCATCACTATCCTTGCTTTACTCCCTTGAGCTATGTTGTTGTGGTGATCTCCTCCGTCCTCTCGCTGCCTCAGCTATGTGCTTACATGCTCATTATGTTTGCATTGTAATATGGTCATGCTCTTGGCTACCTTAAAATTTTTACATACTTTTCATCCCTAATGGGTATCTAATACCCTAATTATCATGTTTTTAAGATTCACAAGAATAAATCATTCCCTTGTTATTCTAATAGTGGATTAAGTATTTGAATATAGGTCAAGAATACTAAATGGAGTTGAAATTAAATGAGCCATAATTGCTAGTGAAGCAAGAACTAGTGAAAAGTGGTGAGTAAAGGTAAGTCATGTTAAAGGAATGAAATTCATTTATTCATTATTTATAATAGTATGGTGAGAATTTGAACATATGAATAATATTATCAATAAAATGCTAAGGCAAGTAGCTTCAAGTTTGCATATTTGGATGGAATTTTAGAAGGAGAGTGAAGTGGCCAATCAAGTCACTTATGAAGCATGATAAAAGAAGTGAAGGAAACAAATAAGTGAGAGCTATGAAGGAATAAGAGGAAAATAATTTCCATGCACGAAAAACATGAAGAAGAGAAAAGAATTCTCATAATGGAGAACATAGCACGGAAGAAGAATAACGGAGGAGAAAGGAAGTGCAAAATGAAATGCTTAGAGAATAAATAGGTACTCATTCAATATGAAATGGGAAACAAGAGGAAAGTGGCGAGAAAAGGTCAAATTTCAGTTTGAGGTAAGCATGTAATGGCTGTGATCAATAAATGAAGAAAGTGAAGGAGAGAGTGAATACTTGTTGTACATGAGGAAATACAAAGGCTTGAGGAGATATTTATGATAGGATATTCAAAGCAACAAGAGACAAGTCAAGAGAAAAAGAGTGAACAACGGAAAAATAAGAAGGAAAAGAAATAAGTCTTGAATACATACAAGCAAATAAAAGGAAAGAGGTGATGGTAAGTCCAAGAAGAAAGAGACAAACAATGAAAATGAAAGAGAGAAGTGAATCTACTTTAAACGATAATCAAATTGAATGTTTAACTTATTAGTTGATTGGCATATAACACCAAATTATAAAGAGATAAGGTGTGTACATCTATTGATTCCCTTAATTTCTCTAAAATAATGTAAATGCTTCCTTAATTTCTTAACAGTTGTATCATGCAATGTTTCATCATAAGTAACGTTATATTCATATAGTTCAAGATGAACTCTACCTCACTTATTTCTATCAATGTTCACATTAGTTGATATGGAATAATTGAGTGTTAGCTTTAAAAGAAAGAAAAGTAATTACATATTTCCCTTTTGTAGTTCACCTAGCATGGTTTTGCTTAACAATTGTACCATGTAGTGCTTCGGGACATGATTTTTTAATTTTAAATCAAACATATCTATCTAGAACTAATAAATGGTTATGAAAACATACCTAGAAGGATATCATACATGTAATGCAATCAAATCAAACATATAGAAGTAATATCATTATGAAAACTAACATACATGGATATACAATAATCAAACAAAGTGTGCTCAGACGCACATCTCTCGAAAATACTTAAGTTCATAACATGTGTACATATTGAACTAAGTGTGTCATAATGTATATAGGACCACATGCGGTCAGAAATGCTATATATATACAATGGACTATATGAAGAAACATGCTCACTAGGACCAAATGGCCCATATATATATATATCTATGTACATCCAGGTGGACTATGAATCTATTCATGAAACATCTTCCCTCTCTTTGCCTACTAGAAGTAGCACATCCACGACTTGGGGATGTAGTGGAGGGAGATGCCACTACGGATTTCATCCATGTGGTCTTAGGCATCTCTAAGAAGGTCTGCAACCTAACCTACACATTCATAAACAACAAGTTTTTAACACCCAAAATTTTAAAATGCATTCAAAATTTAGAAACTTGTACTATTTAGTTAAAATGTATGTGAAATCTTACCGTAATGTCATGATCCCTATCAATTTGTCGTTGATGCATCGTAGGGACAATAGTAGACTCACGAGGGTAAGCTACATACAAATAATTAATTTTCAAATTAAATATTTCACATACATACAAAATTTGATATTGTAGATTTAAGTAATAAGAAATAATGAACCTCCAAAATTTAACAAATTTGAAAAATTGTACCTCGCTTAGTGGATTTACTGAGATCTTTGGGTAGTATTTACGATAGCCTCCACAATCTACATATATGGAGGAGTCTCTCTGTCGGGATCATAAGCTATACAAAAAGCATGTAAAAATCAATATTAAAATCTACATGACTGCACCACATAACAGAGGTCCAAAACATGTAATCCACGTGAACTTCCACAATTAGAAACAAAGTGTAAAGAGAAACTAACTCGCATAAAACTCATATGAGGCATGTCGTACCCTTAGTTCCCGAGTAGATGATGACCCGCCTGTGCTCATGTGTATACAAGACAAACATATTAATATGGACAACATATACGTGAAACATTATAATAATAATCTAGTGTAATCAAATGAAATTAAAAATGTAAGTTTGTACAAACTTGAAACTTACGTTTGAAACATGCCTAGCAAAAGTAGCTAGCATGTCGATGCCGATGTTTCCTTCACCGGCTCTTGCTATTTACAATTAAAAAAATTAGTTTTTACATGTATGTACATGACGTCACAATCAAATACACATATATTAAAATCTCAAACATGTGAATTAAATTGTATATATATATATATATATATATATATATATTTGAAATTTATTTATTTGAAAGACCAATACCAATATCAAGTGGCTTTTGAGCCCAAAAACATCCTCCAAAGATCTCATCTATAGAAAATAAATCATGTGAACCAACAAATGATGTCTCACCCAGTAGTGCATATGGCACCACATGATCCATAGTGGTGTGGTGCACTAGAACCGGAGCCTCCACCAACATCACCTAATGTAATTTGGTAACTTTGATAGGTCGATTGTCGGTGAGCTCCCTCAATGCATGTAGGTGTGTCAATCTCCACAACCTCCTTCACTGTAGGAGGGATAACTGAAGGTAGTGGGGGTTTCAGGGCATGGAGGATCCTTGGTTGACCTATGCGTGCACCAAGTCTACTCTATGCAGAGCCACCTCCTCGACCAAAAAATTCAGAAAAGTTAAAATAATTCGAGACCTCATTAAGCACGAACTTGCAATATAATTTCTTCAAAAAATAGAGAGGAACCTCATTGTTGTTACATGGTGGATAATAAAAAAACATCGACCATCGTCATGAATTTTTTTTGATTCGGTCATTGTGGCACCAATCGATTGGGAACCGTTTGTAAGTAGGCAGGGGGGACATTGGTTCTTGGGTCAATAAATAATGCACAAATGAGGTCTTTGCAAATTTTTTTGTCTTTACTACTGCATAGGATAATTTATCCATATACCACCACCTACAATTACCTCTAAAGGCATTCCATCTATGTATTTGGTTGGTTCAAGTGAGTCGAGTTTAGCTTCGCTAATTAATGTTTGCCATGTGTTGGCTAAAGTCGTGCGAGACGGATTTGTGACATGATTTTGTCTCTTATAGTCCGAATAAGGTTCTCAATAACAATTTTATTTTCTGGATTCTTCCAATGATATTATCTTGTGTTTCGCTAGTTCGGTGGGGGGTAAGGAGCCATAGGAGGTAGATCTATGTTTGGAGTAGGGTTTTGAGGAATGTTTGGAGGGTTTTAAGGAATATTTTAAAAAACCCATGAAAATGCAAAAAAATTACCCATGAAAATGCAAAAAAAAACCTAAAATGCAAACAAAATGATTAAAATCGGGGGCTTACCTCCTTGTCTTGGTGGTATGGTTGAATCTATCGTGATCCAGAATTCCAATCAGCAATTTTGAGGTGGTATTCAAAGCTCCAGTGAAAAAAGTCTAGGAGAAATCGCGGTTTGAAATGAAAAATGGGGAAAATGAGGACTCGAGGACTACTTTTTTGTCTCAGAGTTCCACGATCGCGGTTTATAACCACGCTCATGGTTCTAAACCGTGATCGCAGTTTTAGGTTCGACATTGCAAACCCAAAATTCTAGAAACCACGATTGCGGTATATAAACCACGATCGCGGTTCCTGAATTTTAGGTTTTTATGTCCACAAAATTGTCCACCAACTTTGTGAACTTACCCAACGCCTTACTTAAAATATAGGTACTCTTACCCATCTTACTGGTGGTGTTAATCACCACTCGATTTATCCTTTTGTATGATATTGGTGCTAGTGGGCTGAAAATTGTCTCCTATCACAATACATATGTTCTCCTATATACCTCCCTCCACAATCAAAAGGAATTTCATTTAATGGATCATATCATATCAGGTTTGATTCCCATAAAAATCTCTCAAGATATTCATAGGTATGACCCTATTAAAAGTTATTATCATAGGACCCGCCCACCACATCCATACACACATGTCACACATGTCATAATTCTGATATCCATAGAATCGAGGATGGTATTTTTGAGGATGGAAAATTCCATTACCAAGTTGGATTCCAACATTCAAATCTTGTTCAAAATAATAGGGAACTGTGAATCTCAAATTCCTCTCCTTGGAGAATGTATAGTATAACCTAATTCATATGTCAAGAAGCAAGAGGAATGTTTAGAAAAATTGATGCATGATAATGAGTTTCAACAGTTTCATCTTCAAAATATTGAGTAGGTTTAGGAGGTTATACAAGAGCAAGTTAATGCTCTTAACAATCCCAAGTAGTATCAGTACCCACAAACCAAAAGCTTTAGTTCCACTCAAGGCAAGGAAACTGATTGGAATGTTCTACTTCACCATTCTAATATGCCAATGTCAACTATTTTGATGGATGTGACAATCAATTGGAATTTTCCAATTTACCATTCTAATATGCCAATGTCAACTCTTCCAATGAATATGGGGAGGTGCTCCAAAACAAAATATCTATTGGTACCCCACATTTTGTAAAAATATTACAAGGTTTTCGCATATCTTTGTAAATGGTTGTCTTTTACTATTTTATTTTATCTAGTTCATGAATAAAGTCGATGACAGTGTAGGAATATTTTCTAGCCATTATGATTTTTGTTAATGATTTTCTTCAGGTGAAAGATGATCCATGGCTGATGCTTAAAAACGTAAATTTTAAAGTTGTGGAAATTGTGGTTGCTCGTGTTTTGTTTTGTATGAGCTAGATGGTGTTTTGCAATTAGCTTTTTACATCAATACAATAATTTTGAATCCTCTAAAAAAATTATCGCGTCAAATTTTTATGTTATGTACATCCATACTAAACCCTCTATGCATAGTCTAGGATGATGCATTAAATTTTGCATTGACAATTCCCTCTTGAGTTGATAATAGATTAATGCATTTTAGGACCCCAATTGAGTATGAGGACACTACTAATCCAATGTTATTTTTCCACTGGATTAGGTGTAATTCAATTCATCTAAGGTGTAACATTAGTGTTTTGCTTACCAAGTTCTATTTATGGAAATGAGAGATTCAAAGAGTCCAAATTGTGACATTAGGATAAAATAAAATCATAGTGTCAATTGGAGCCATGAACTTTTAAGCCCAAACCACAACCAAAAGATTGAGACCACTGTGATATTGCACCTATAGAGGATTTTTATATTAAGTTTGATGATGACAATGCTCTAATCCTTGACCTAAGGGCTACCAAGTTCTAGTTATGGCAATAAGAGGCTATATCATTTCAAAATTCAAATTGTGAAATTAGGTTAAAACAATATGGTGAATTTCATTGGAGCCATATCCATTTGGCCATAACCTCGACGAGTAAGATATCAATGATTCTTGGAAAATGTGCACAATGAAGTATTTTAATTTTTCTAAATTAATCATTAGAAAACAATAGTTTTATATGTATCAACCTTCCACAAAGATCTAGAATTATTGTTTCAAATATAATCATAACATTCTTTAAAATATCATTGTGACACTACTTTTCGAGCAAAAGGAAAATAACATTAAGCAATAGAATTCTGCAATATCTTGAGTGATTTTCCCGATTCTTACTTTATTGTGTGGCCATAGACAAAAAGAAAGTCAATTGTGTATAGTTTTTCAATTCAACACTCTTTTTCACTAAATTTTTAACATTCACGTAAATAGTTAGATTAAACACAATAGTTGAATGGAGATGGGTTTTATTTTAATATTAGAATTAAGAAAAATGTCAGTTTAATAATAATAAATAAATAAAATCTCTTTATATAATTTTTTTTTGACTCGATTGTGTTTAATTTGTATTTGCTAGGAAGTCCTCAATAATGTAGATTAATAAAGACAATATAGATGTCATTTATATATTAAAGGTGATTGTTATTTTGGTCAAGTCTAAATACATCGAATTCAATTCTTTAAACTATTTATTAATTTAATTGAACCCACTTTCCCAAGTTCATAATTTGGGTCAATTAACTTGTAAATGTAAGTCCACCTATGGGATGTTTGGTAAGGCACTTAAAATTTTTCTTGACTTATGATATCCTCTCTCAAAAGGAGGTTTAAACTTGCGTGGCATAATTCCTCCTCTCAACTTTTATCATTATTATAACATTTATTCATTTAATGTACTCTTTTATTATAGATACATATAATAAATATATATGTATACACCCTATACAAACTTACAAAAATATTCATAAAAAAGGCAAGAAGCCTTGTAGAACTTACCATGTAAATTTATATTTGGTTTTACATATTTTTTATATACACTTAATTTTTTTCTATAAGTAATATTGTTATTTTGGGAAGTTTTAAAAAAATGGGTATCTTTTTAAATTTTATCTTACCATTTTGTACTTTTTAGTATTATTGTCGGAGTTATATTCTACATTCTTATAATCATATCACATTTATATTGTATGATCACAATACCTTGTATCTCTCCCCTTAGCAAAGTAAATCCACCTACTTTCTTCATTCTCAATAATAGATATTTGAAGTCACCACACAAGTTAAGTATTATCTACCTAATCAAAGGGCTAGTTAGTGGACACTAGCTATCTAACATTAATGTAGTTTATTTATTTATTTGCATTGATAATATAAGTTAGATTCAATTATTATAGATATGCATGAGTCCCAACCCACAAATCGAAGATATGGAAGTTATGAGATGAAACAAGAAAACTATTATTAAGAAAGTAAACATTCGATCACACAACTTTTTATTTTAGAAAATTTTCTACTCCTCTAGCCTATCTGAAATATGTTTTAGATTTATGAGAACTTAATTTGATCATATTTACATTTTTTTGTTGACAATCATCACATCTCCAAGTACACATTTCTTGTCTTAGATTTATGTAAAATATCTTCTACAATGTTATGCACCTAGGGAAAGGATGTTATGATGTATATGTATTGATGGAGATGCCGACATGTGGCACATGTCCCCTTATCTTATTCCTTTAAATGCATCCATGAAACTAAAATATGGTATCTTCCTTCTTGGGAGCTATAATATCTTCTTCTGCATCAATATCTTATTTTTCTTCCTCTTCTTTATAGTCTTCTTCAACTTCTTCTGCGTTTGATTCTTCAATATATGCTACACCATCATCTTCCCTTGAATATTCTTCACCTTCCTCTTCATCTTCTTTCTCTCTTGATTCTTCAATATATTCTTCCCCATCATCTTCCTTTGACTCTTCTTCCTCTTTGTGGTCCCATCTATCCATAAAAAGTTGTTCCATTTCCTCCCAAGACCAATCCTTCCTGTCATTTTTTAACTCAAAAAACCAAATCCATGCAGGACCACCAAGATAATGTGAAAACCTATTCCTTGTCATGAAATATGAGAAATATATATTCTTAAATTTTATCCACCATTCTTTAGCATCCATCTCACCATTTCCATAAAAATTTGTTATCCCCGTGATCATGATTAGGGTTTAAGAATTATGAAAATATTTCGGTAGATGGATAAAAACACAAAGAACAAACCCTAACTAAAATTTCAAGAGATTTCTGAAAATATAAATTTTGCTAAAAAATACCACAATTTTCTTCTGAAAAATCGAATTTATGAAAAAACCTAAAACACCAATAACATCCAAAACCAAATCCAATGGAGCTGAAATTTTTAGATATTATGACTTAGAGTGTTTCCAAATTATGATGAAAAAATTGGGAAAAAATTAGATACCCTCTTCAAGATATATTCGAAACAAAAATTAAGGTTTTTGCCCTAATTTTGGCCGAAATCGCTCTCGATACCACTTGATAAGAACTTTGCATACAATAAATCTATAAATTGTATAATATAACACAACACCAGATATATGGGGGGCCAAGATGCCCAAATATGCAGAATAATACCCTTAAGGTAGGGCAACACCATACAATGCTCCTTAAGGAAGGAGTAACTCCACAATCTCCCAAGATGTAAATCCACTTGATGGGGACACCTCGAATATACCTCTACCAGTAGAAGAATCAACTCATACAAACATAAGAGTAATGTATCATGAGTTGATTCTTCTACTTGGTAGAGGTATTCGAGGTGTCCCCTCAAAGATGATTCCCATGTAAGGATATTACTTGTATAAATCAGAACATATATAGAAAAATAACATGAGAGAACACCAAAATATAGATAAATGATGACAATATGCTCATATAATAGCTTTTCCACTTCGAGGGGGCAACCTCCAATACCACTTCGAGGGGGTAACCTCAAAACCATACAATAACACTCCAATACTCAATATGATGATTAACTACAACCTTCTAACCCCTATATATACCATTATAACCTATGGCCAATACTGAGGCCAACCTCCTAAGCATAATAAATCATAAATGAATGATATAATAAGATAAGGGGATGTGTGCCACATGTCGGCATCTCCATCAATACATATACATCATAACATCCTTTCCCTAGGTGCATAGCATTCCTTCCCTCCTTGACATGTTTCATCCTCGAAACATAAGAAAAAACAATGTAATGAGTGTGTTTAAATTTTTACACACTTTGTGCCATGATCGATCATCCATCCTGGATATGTGATCCTGGTAGATGATACATATCTGAACTAATATCCATATTCCATTACACTACTCGATTCCATTCGTGACCATAGTTTATCATCCTTGGATTCCATGCATAACCAACATAGGGATTCAATGCATAACCATAATAAGGATTCCATGTATAACCATAATAAGGATTCTATGCTTCATAATTGTTGCTCTATTGATCCCCTATATAAATAAAGTGATTATTCCTCCAATTACATGTATATCTATATTGTTTGGAAATATGATGTTCCTCGGGATATCTCCATGATTTTTTTCTCTCATGTTGACATGGATTTCCATATGCTGCCGGATTGTAGTATCATCAACCTCATCAACCTGTTTAAACTTTCTTTTCTTCTTCCACCTTTGCATTTGATATTTTATTTTTCTCTTAAGTATATGAATCATCATTTCCTTATTTTTCTTCATGTTTCCTCTTTTAAATCATCCTTATTCCCTTCTTCTCCATATTCTAAATCATCCTCATGGTCTATATTGACTTTTCTTTGATTTCCATTAAGCCGATATCCCCGTAAAGTGACCTTCTTCTTTTTGTACCAAATCTTCATAAACTTATTTTTCATATTAATATTAATTGTCCCCAATGTCTCTAACTAAGGATACCCAAGAAAAATAACCAAACCATCCATATATAAGGCAAAAAAATCTGAATGTAAAGTATATTTGTCCATAGTAAGTTTTAAATCTTCAAAACTGGAATTTTCTTACCATTCACTTGAGCTTTTTGATATTACTTTCTTGAATATGTAGATTTTGAGCCATATCCTTTTTGATGAAGTTATACTTGTTGTTAGGGTTTATGGAAACAATTATCTTATTCCTTTGAATGCATCCATGAAACTGAAATATGGTATATTCTTCTTTGGGAGATATAATATCTTCTTTTGCATCAATATCTTGTTTTTCTTCCTCTTCTTCAACTTCTTCTGCATTTGATTCTTCAATATATGCTACACCATCATCTTCCCTTGAATATTATTCACCTTCCTCTTCATCTTCTTTCTCTCTTGATTCTTTAATATATTCTTCCCCATCATCTTCCTTTGACTCTTCTTCCTCTTTGTGGTCCCATCTATCCATAAAAAGTTGTTCCATTTCCTCCCAAGACCAATCCTTCCTGTCATTTTTTAACTTAGAAAACCAAATCCATGCAGGACCACCAAGATAATGTGAAAACCTATTCCTTGTCATGAAATATGAGAAATATATATTCTTAAATTTTATCCACCATTCTTTATCATCCATCTCACCATTTCCATAAAAATGTTATCCCGTGATCGTGATTAGGGTTTAGGAATTTTGAAAATATTACGGTAGATGGATAAAAACACAAAGAACAAACCCTAACTAAAATTTCAAGAGATTTCCGAAAATATAAATTTTGATTAAAAATAACACAATTTGCTTCTTGAAAATCAAATTTATGGAAAAACGTAAAACACCAATAACATCTGCAAAATAGATCCAATGGAGCTAAAATGTTAAGATATTCTGACTTAGAGTGTTTCAAAATTATGATGTAAAACTTGGGAAAAAATTAGATACCCTCTTAAGATATATTCGAAATAAAAACTAGGGTTTTTGCCCCTAATTTTGGCAAAAATCGCTACTTTGATACCACTTGTAAGGATATTACTTGTATAAATTAGAACATATACAACAGAATAACATGAGAGAACACAAAAATATAGATAAATGATGACAATATGCTCATATAATAGCTTTTCCACTTCAAGTGGGCAACCTCAATACCACTTTGAGGGGGTAACCTCTAAACCATACAATAACACTCCAATACTCAATATAATGATTAACTACAACATTCTAACCCCTATATATACCATTATAACCTATGGCCAATAGTGAGGACGACCTCCTAAGCATAATAAATCATAAATGAATGATATAATAAGATAAGGGGATATGTGCCACATGTCGACATATCCATCAATACATATACATCATAACATCCTTTCCCTAGGTGCATAGCATTCCTTCCTCCTTGACATGTTTCATCCCTAAAACATAAGAGTTGATTCTTCTAAGTATATTCTTAAATTTTATCCACCATTCTTTAGCATCCATCTCACCACTTCCATAAAAATTTGTTATCCCCGTGATCATGATTAGGGTTTAAGAATTCTGAAAATATCTTGACAGATGGATAAAAACACAAATAAAAAACCCTAATTGAAATTTCAATAGCTTTTGAAAATATAAATTTTACTAAAAATATCACAATTTGCTTCTGAAAATTTAATTTATGAAAAAACCTAAAACACCAATAACATCAAAAACAAATCCAATGGAGCTGAAATTTTTAGATATTCGACTTAGATATTTTCAAAATTATGATGAGAAATTGGGAAAAATTTTTGATACCCTCTTCAAGATATATTTGAAACAAAAAATTAGGGTTTTTACCCTAATTTTGGCCAAATCGCTGCTCCGATACCACTTATAAGGATATTACTTGTATAAATTAGAACATATAGTAGAATAACATGAGAGAACACAAAAAAATAGATAAATGATGACAATATGCTCATATAATACCTTTTCCACTTCGGGCAACCTCCAATACCACTTCGAGGGGGTAACCTCTAAACCATACAATAACACTCCAATACTCAATATGATGATTAACTACAACCTTCTAACCCCTATATACACCATTCTAACCTATGGAAAATACCGAGGCTGACCTCCTAAGCATAATACATCATAAATGAATGATATAATAAGATAAGGGGATATGTGTCACATGTCGACATCTTCATGAATACATTTACATCATAACCTCCTTTCCCTGAGTGCATAGCATTCCTTCCCTCCTTGACATGTTTCATCCCCAAAACATAAGAGAGTTGATTCTTCTAAGTATATTCTTAAATATTATCCACCATTCTTTAGCATCCATCTCACCATTTCCATAAAAATTTGTTATCCCCGTGATCATGATTAGGGTTTAGGAATTCTGAAAATATTTCGGTAGATGGATAAAAACAAAAAGAACAAACCCTAACTGAAATTTCAAGAGCTTTCTGAAAATATAAATTTTGCTAAAAAATACCACAATTTGCTTCCTGAAAAGTGAATTTATGAAAAAAACTAAAACACCAATAACATCCGTAAAAACAGATCCAATGGAGCTGAAATTTTCAAATATTCTGACTTAGAGTGTTTCAAAATTATGATGCAAAAATTGGGAAAAAAATTTGATACCCTCTTCAAGATATATTCAAAACAAAAAATTAGGGTTTTTACCCTAATTTTGGTTGAAATCGCTGCTCTAATACCACTTGTAAGGATATTACTTGTATAAATCAGAACATATACAATAGAATAACATGAGAGAACACCAAAATATAGATAAATGATGACAATATGCTCATATAATAGCTTTTCCACTTCGAGGGGGCAACCTCCAATACCACTTCGAGGGGGTAACCTCCAAACCATACAATAACACTCCAATACTCAATATGATGATTAACTACAACCTTCTAACCCCTATATATACCATTCTAACCTATGTCCAATACTGAGGCTAACCTCCTAAACATAATAAATCATAAATGAATGATACAATAAGATAAGGGGATGTGTGCCACATATCAAAGATCTCTATTAATACATATACATCATAACATCCTTTCCCTATGTGCATAGCATTGCTTCCCTCCTTGAGATGTTTTATCCCCAAAACATAAGAGTTGATTCTTCTAAGTATATTCTTAAATTTTATCCACCATTCTTTAGCATACATCTCACCATTTCCGTAAAAATTTGTTATCCATGTGATCATGATTAGGGTTTAGGAATTCTTAAGATATTTCGATAGATGGATAAAAACACAAAGAATAAACCCTAACTGAAATTTCAATAGCTTTCCGAAATTATAAATATTGCTAAAAATAACACAATTTGCTTCTTGAAAAGTGAATTTATGAAAAAACCTAAAACACCAATAACATCGGCAAAACATATCCAATGGAGCTGAAATTTTCAGATATTCGACTTAGAGTTTTTAAAATTTTGATGCAAAAGTTGGAAAAAAGTTGGTACCCTCTTTAAGATATATTGAAACAAAAAATTAGAGTTTTTACCCTAGGTTTGGCTAAAATCGCTAACTCGATACCACTTGTAAGGATATTACTTATATAAATCAGAACATATACAATTTGAATAACATGAGAGAACACCAAAATATAGATAAATGATGACAATATGCTCATATAATAGCTTTTGCCACTTCAGGGGGCAACCTCCAATACAACTTTGAGGGTTTAACCTCCAAACCATACAATAACACTCCAATACTCAACATGATGATTAACTACAACCTTCTAACCCCTATATATACCATTCTAAACTATGGCCAATACCGAGGCCGACCTCCTAATCATAATAAATCATAAATGAATGATATAAAAGATAAGGGGATGTGTGCCACATGTCGGCATCTCCATCAATAAATATACATCATAACATCCTTTCCCTAGGTTCATAGCATTCCTTCCCTCCTTTACATGTTTCATCCCGAAACATAAGAGTTGATTCTTCTAAGTATATTCTTAAATTTTATCCACCATTCTTTAGCATCCACCTCACCATTTCCATAAAAATTTGTTATCCCCGTGATCATGATTAGGGTTTAGGAATTCTTAAAATATTTCGATAGATGGATAAAAACAAAAGAACAAACCCTAACTGAAATTTCAATAGCTTTTCGAAAATATAAATTTTTTTCTAAAAATACCACAATTTGGTTCCTGAAAAGTGAATTTATGAAAAAACCTAAAACACTAATAACATCGCAAAATAGATCCAATGGAGCTAAAATTTTCAGATATTTTGACTTATCGTTTTTCACAATTATGATGCAAAAATTCGGAAAAATTTGATACCCTCTTCAAATATATATTGGAAACAAAAAATTTAGGTTTTTACCTTAATTTTGGCCAAAATCGCTGCTCTGATACCACTCGTAAGGATATTACTTGTATAAATTAGAACATATACAACAAAATAACATGAGAGAACACCAAAATATAGATAAATGATGACAATATGCTCATATAATAGCTTTGCCACTTGAGGGGGCAACCTCCAATACCACTTCGAGGGGTAACCTCCAAACCATACAATAACACTCCAATACTCAATATGATGATTAACTACAACCTTCTAACCCCTATATATACCATTCTAACCTATGGCCAATACCTGAGGCCAATACCTCCTAAGCATAATAAATCATAAATGAATGATATAATAAGATAAGGGATGTGTGTCACATGTCGACATCTTCATGTCAATACATATACATCATAACATCCTTTCCCTAGGTGCATAGCATTCCTTCCTCCTAGACATGTTTCGTCCCCAAAACATAAGAGTTGATTCTTCTAAGTATATTCTTAAATATTATCCACCATTCTTTAGCATCAATCTCACCATTTCCATAAAAATTTGTTATCCCCATGATCATGATTAGGGTTTAGGAATTCTTAAAATATTTCGATAGATGGATAAAAACACAAAAACAAACCCTAATGAAATTTCAATAGCTTTCGAAAATATAAATTTTGCTAAAAATACCACAATTTGGTTCCTAAAAAGTGAATTTATGAAACAACCTAAAACATTAATAACATCTCGCAAAAACAGATCCAATGGAGCTAAAATTTTTAGATATTCGACTTAGCATTTTTCACAATTATGATGAAAAAATTCAGAAAAAAAAATTTGATACCCTCTTAAATATATATTTGAAACAAAAATTTAGGGTTTTTGCCCTAATTTTGGCCAAAATCGCTGCTCTGATACCACTTGTAAGGATATTACTTGTATAAATAAGAACATATACAGCAGAATAACATGAGAGAACACCAAAATATAGATAAATGATGACAATATGCTCATATAATAGCCTTGCCACTTCGAGGGGTAACCTCCAAACCATACAATAACACTCCAATAACACTCCAATAGTCAATATGATGATTAACTACAACCTTCTAACCCCTATATATACCATTCTAACCTATGGCCAATACTGAGGCCGATCTCCTAAGCATAATAAATCATAAATGAATGATATAATAAGATAAGGGGATGTGTGCCACATGTCAAAGATCTCGCATCAATACATATACATCATAACATCCTTTCCCTAGGTGCATAGCATACAATATCATGCACAAGTTGTGTCATTTCTAGTTCATGTGTTTCCTACATTAATGTGGAATAATAATTTCAACAAAATAATATAAAATTTAATTTTAATTTATAATGATGATTTCATGTCATAAATATATGTATTATGTCATATATTAAATTGAAATTTATTTTCAATTTTTCAATAAATTTGGTGAAATATATCCATAATCATAAAATCTTTACCCCGATTATTTTTTTAATAATTCAATACTTATCAAGAATATGTTGTAATAATTCAATATTTCATAAAAAATACTATATTGATATTTATTGATGCAATTGTATCCATATAAAAGTAAATATGTAAAGATATTTCATCGTTTTCTCCTATATCTTTAATCATATGAAGAAAAAACTAGATTAAGGTATTATGTCTCCAACTTTTCAATTTAAATGTTTTATCTCTCCAATCCCCTTCTATCATGTGACATGTCTTAAATGGTTGGATTATATAACTTTAAAAAAATAATGTTTTCATTTATTTTTATGCTGACTGGCATTCCTAGTTGGAGTGAACCTTGCCTTCTTTGACACATTTTAGGGAATCAATGGTGTAGAGGAGGAGGTAGTACATACATTGAAATATTTCGGTCCATAGTTAAACTCGCAATCCGCTGGAAAACCAAGCTCGTATTCTATCGTTTATGTGGTGTCTGGAGCCAATGTTTTTGTCCAAGTAGGAGATGAAAAAAATAATGTTGGGGTTAGAGAGCAAAGAGAAGCCATTTTGTGGGGGATTTGCACTTGGTTGCTGGAACTATAATGGTGGATGATCTTCCACATGGATTCGAAGAGCCTAATAGAAGAAGAGGCATTGTTGTGGGAGAGTGGGTGCCATAGAGGGAGATTCTTTGCCATCTGCGTATGGGGGCATTCCTTACAGATGCATAGTGAAGACTTTCTAATCACAATGTCTTCAATTCACTGGAGAAGTATATTTCAACTTACCTTGTCTTCAATGATGATACTTGTATGTCTAGAGTTCATTGTGTTATAATTATCAAACTAATCGAATGATATGCATATTTATTTATCTCAATTTGGTATCATGCAACATGCATGATTATGTAAAATTTTATTTCACTGTAAACAAGACTCCTAGGATGTCTTAGTGATAGGGATATTTTTTGAGATGGGAGATGTATTTGGCTATGTCGAAAAGGCTATTAGATGTCCTAAAAATCTTTGGCTTTCTCCAAACATCTCAGTGGGACATCCCTTAACTTTAAAGAGACAACTTGCAATGGGACATGCAATCACACTATATTTAAAAATCATTCAAAACAAAAAGCAAACCTAATGCACTCCAACACTAGTGTTGAAGAAATATAAAACAATCAACCAAGCCCTAAATGTTGTTTTTTCAGTAGCAGTTTAGGAGAAGAGTGTAGGCTTTAAAATAATAAAGGAAAATTATATGCATTATGAGAGTATACGCAGGGGTTTTGGGAAAACATTATAGGTTATGATGTCATTTTTCTAATGGTGTACCCATCCCGTACTGTACTCATATCCATGTGTCATGGAGACTATTTTTGCATCTTACATATATCCTGGGAAGCTACAAAACATTGAATTTCCATTATGTATATACAAGTGTCGTAGAGAATAGCTTTACATCTTACTCAGTATCTTGAGAAGCTACAAAACATTGAATTTCCATTATGTATATGTTTTATACTATCAAGATTTGATAACACTTACATATTGAATAACATGGAAGGTTAGATTTTGTGACCTGATTAACTTGCCTTATAGAAATGATGTCTTTGACATTTTGTAGGAATGACTATAGGGGTACTTTTAGGATTTCTTGCTTCATTAAAATTGACTAGTGGGAAATTGTATGATCACATGTTCATGTTTCTTGGAGTTGGAGAGGTAATTTAGACTCTTTTGTTAGAATTTCTTGGGTAATTCCATAAATAACTGACAAAATGTGAGTATTTATGGTTGTTGTTAAAGAACTTGTGACATAGTTTCCTATGTTGGAGCCTCAAAGAGTTGACTATCCATAAAATTTAAAATGAAAGATGTTAAAATTGTTTGTCAAATGTTGGATTGTTACTTGAATGTTATCATATACTACTAGTCATAGAGCACAAGTTGAACATGTAGATATACATTGTATGAAAAGTTTGACTACAAAATCCCATTTTCTTTGCTAATTGATGCTTCAAAATTTCATATGTTTTGGATTTCGGTTTTTCCCAACCATGAATTGAATTAGCTTCTTTTTCTAATAATTATATCACAAATTGCAATTCATGCACCGCCGATGATGGCCCCAGCATAAGTGTATTATTAAAGACCATGCCAATGCATCATAGTGGAAAAGACCAATGTGTAGGAATATTCTTCTAATGAATTCTCAACACAATTGTGGTCTAGGGAGAATAAAGATGCACGTATCATTTAGCTATGACTAAATTTTTATCCATTATGCTATATTTTTTGTGGTTGTCATTTTGAAAAATAAACAATTATGATGAATTTACATACACTTGCAATAGAATTGAATGAATTTTATCCTCTTTCATAATTTATTATTTGTTTGCATTACATATCATTGTCATTTCCTTGCTTTGAATAATAGAATCTATCTAAAGCCTAGAAATTTTATTAGTTTGTAACTAAATTACATTCTTATTTCATCTTCTTTGAACACAAAATTTGTGAAAAACGTGCATGTAGGGATAAGTATTGTAGAGCTTATTGTGTTGGAAATAGCCAAACAGGTATTGTTGGATATGGATTTTCCTGCTATTATATCTCATTGTCACATTAGTGTTTGAATAACTATGGTTTCCTGTATCTACAAGTTTCTCATGTAATTACTTTTCAGGAAAATCTCATTAATCAAAACTCACAAAAGGATATGGTTGGTCAACTCTAAGGTATCTCTCACTTGCCCTCCCATTTCCATGCATGAAAAAAATTTAAATTTTACTCATCTTTGATTTGAATTATTAATATGGTTGGTGGAGTGTAAGGTCTCTCTCGTTCTCCCTCCTACACCCCTTACATTTTCGCACACATGTTCACATAGAAATTTAAATTGTCTATGATTTGGTGGACTCTAAGTTAACTCTCACTTGCTCCTCCCATTTCCAGCACACAACAATCTAAATTTGACTTGTCCTAGATGTGAATTATTACTAGCAATATCACCTTTGAGATATTAAAGGCCAATAGGCTCGTTAATAAAAAAATTTATAATTACAAGTAATAAAAAATGAAAAAATAAAATTATTATTTATATTATTATTGTTAACAATGATAAAATTAAAATTAATAGAAATTAATGAAATTTAGTGATTAAAACTAACAAAAAGTAAAATTAAAAAAATAAAAAATAAAATTTAAATTATAATTACAATGAATAAAAATTAAAAAATAAAAATATTATTTATATTATTATTGTTAACAATCAAAAAATAAATTTAATAAAAATGAAAAAGAAATAATAATAATTAAACTATTGGAACTAAAAATGAACAAAATAATAACTAAATTAAATTAAAATTAAATGAATAAATATTAAAATTGATAAAAATTAAAACCAAAATTGATTAAAATTAAAACATTAACTAAAACTAATAAAAATTTAATAAAATGAAAAAAAATTAATAAAAATTAACAAAACTTAACAAAAGATAACAAAAATTAATAATAAAAATTAATGAAAAATTAATAAAAACTTATTTGAAAAAACAAAAATTAATAATTTTTTTGACAAAAATAAACTCGTAACATCCACACTTTACACACACAATTACAACAATAAAAATACTAGAATAATTTTTTTTTGACTTACATTTCTTACTACACAACACCACAAGGGCTCCAAGTAGAGAAACTCAACAATGCATAAGACACTTACATAAACATGAACCCACTCATACAATAGTATAACATAGGGTACCCATCAATGTCATACTTAAACGACATAAACTAGGACAATGACCCAATTACAGTAAGAAACACCGGGTAGGCATACTCCACAACATGGCCTTTTTATTGTTTACATATTGATTACATTTAGGTTTCTATTATATGACCTTATAGTTTTCAAGAGAATTAAACACATGATGTTTACAATTTCCTACTTTACAATGTTCAATTACTTTTATTTGTAGAGCAATAGTCTTTAAAGGAGAATGCATGATTGATTCCTTTATCGAATCCCATTAACTATCCATAGATCATTGGTTAATTAAAGTCAATTTTAAGCAACTATGAGTCTCCCAATAAATCGTTCTTATGTTAAAGATTGGTTTCTCATGCCATTGTTGTTTAGTTCCAAATTTAGTTTGAGTCAATTTAGCATTGACACATCATAATTTTTATTTTTAGTGGACTCTATATTGGCTCAAATTCCTAGTCCCACCAGGAACACTTTTTATCCATTCTTAAAAAAAATTCAATGTTTAATTTAACCATAAGGACTTCAAGTGAAATTTTATTCCTAAACCACTATCATATATACTGCTTTTTTTTCATCTCATTTACATTTTTCTAGATCTCTTATTAGCATCTCTTTAACAAAAATAGTTATGAAAGTACTTGTCTAACATTTTAAAGAAGTATGTGATTGGAAGCATTACAACTACACTCGAATGAAAAGTTATTTGTTTCAGTGGTAAGATCCCATGTTTCGCATTTCATGATTCCACATGTGAAATTAAATTTTTCTTAATGTCATAAAAGGGCATAATAAGGGATTACGAGACAAAGCTTTTAGTTTCCTAGTTTCTCTTAAGTCAACATATTTCAAATTAATTTTATTTGCAAAGAGTTACTTAGAATTGTCTACCCATAAGTTAACCTCCTAATCAACTAAATATTAGTTTAATTCCAATAAACACTTAGGGTTGTACACCCTATTATAGATTAGATTAAGGTATGAAAACATCTTTACCCTATAAAGCCTTCATAAAAGACCACGATGCTATATTGTCACTAGTCAAGGTAACACATTTAGCTTTGATGAACTAAAGAGATCATGAACAAAATTTTAATTCATAGTATAATTATTTCACTAGCTCCATTTGTGTCATCTGGATCCCACACGGAATTCATTCGATGATGAAGTTAATTTCTAGATCTAACTTATTAAGAATTGGTAGTCAAGTATGATACTAAAGAAGTGTTAGTTCTACTTACTCCAAAAAGTATGACCATGTCATTCCTCGCTATTAGGTTCACGATGATGATGTTAAGCATACCAACTATGACACTAATAAATACTTGGGATCTTATTTATTTAATCTAGAAGGTGTTATTAAGCGTAAAGAATTAAGTTTGTTCTAAGGTAATAGTTTCTTCTATGTTAGTAAGGATCGTGTGAGAAGGGTAGATATGCACAAGTTTTAAACTAAGGTTAACTATTATATTTAGGTTTTGTTTTTATATTTTCTAGTTATATAACACAACACTATAGAGATTCCATCATAAATTTCACAACAAGAATGCAATATAATCTAGGTTAAATTCAATTTCAATCAACACAATATCATACTTTTACAAGACAAAACATGGAATCAAAATAACACCTATATTTAGATGAACATTTTGCTTAAAAATAACATCTTAAAAATGTTTTAAAACTTCACTAATAAACCCTTCAATACTTCACAAAATGTTGAAAAATCCTTTACCATTTCTCTTAACATATCTATCCAAACCCTTTTTCTTTAACCATATGTAAATTTGAATCAAAATACACCGATAGGTGAATGCACATTTCCCAAAGCACATCTAAAACTAGCATGTCATACATATTTAAAAATTTCGACAAATAAATTTACTTTAACATAACAATACATACATACACACACACACACACACACACACACACATACACACACACACACACACACACACATACACATATATTTCCATTAACATACATAAATTATAGTAATAAAAATAAATTACAACCATGACATTTTCACCACCTTACTTGCATCATGGTAAACAATGTGAGCATGAAATCAATGATAAATAGATGACATGGAATCCACCTAAATATAACATAATTAACATTATTGGTTTTAAATTTACCTTTTAGTAATATTACACACATGATAAGAGAGGGTTAGGGCATATATTCATTTCATTTCATTGCATTCCTTAACTAAGAGAGGAGAGAGAAAGAGATAAGGAAGAGAGAGTAACACCATTTTGCCAAAAGTTAAATTTCACACACAAATTCACAAGATAGAGTTTCAAATATTTATTTACAAGTGTTATTAAGTTTTCCACGATAGTTTGTAACTTATCTAGGTCCTACAACTTTCTTTTACACTTTCCTGCTAGTTGTAAAAATGCACAAATTAGGCTCGGAGGCTAAGAAACCGCATTCAAAAGCTACCTTCTATTAGGTGATGCACAATAATTAACTTTACATGTCCTCCTAAATACCATGAATTCATAGGAGTTGATGGAATTGAAACTAACGAATGGTTTCAATTGGTGACTAGATTTCCGAGGTCTTTGGTCGTAATAAGTGGTCTAGTTTAACATAGTCAACAATGACCATAGTCCTACGAAACCCCCTTGACAAACTAGGCAAGAATTTGTTTTTTCCCAAACTGAAGATTCCAAGTAATTTTATAGTAAAAATACTAGAGGGTTGCGAAGGTGGGCAAGCATTTCATTCTTCATGGTTCAAATGGCGAGCTAAAATAAAACCCAAATGTCTATTTTTAGCAACTCCCCAAAAGTGCAAAATGGAGTAACAAAGCTTCTAGAGTAGCAATGAAGAGAGAAAAAATGGTCAAATGAGGTCGAGCTAATGCTTGATGCGAGTCTCTACATAACAAGGGATACATACAATGCTTGACATCTCTTCTATGAGGCTCAGAGCATTATTTTACAAGTCTCTTGAAATTTCATTTATCTAACTTTGCAATGTGGAAAAAAATTCTTTTAGTTGAAGACTCATCTAGGTCTCGCCAAAACCAATGGCTCAACCACCACCCAAAATTTTTGTTCCTTTTTAATAACAAAGTAGCCATTTGATTATTCCCGTTTATCATGATATATATGTTGCTATCTTAAAAGGCTTACCCTCATATAATGGTGAAAATCATATTACCCCCCTGTTGAGCATATTAAAGACATTGCAACCCTTTGTTTAGTCCATAATATTACTCATGAAGATGTACATTTAAGACTTTTAGCTGCATCATTTAAAGAAAAACATTACAATGGTACTGAAATTTAGAAGTAGGGACAATAGTAACTTGGGATGAATTAGGAAAATTATTTACTTAAGTAGTTTCAAGACAATTTTGACCATTTACCTCTAATAGAGAAGATGTCCACAATCAAAAGAGCTCCTTATGAATTTATGGCCATCTTTAATATTAAATTTCCTAGAACTTGGGAAAGAATTCCAGCAAGTGTTAAGCCTCAAGATAATGATGTGTTTTTATACTATCTCAAAGCTTTAAATAGTGACATTATAGTCATGATACAGTCTATGGGAGGAACTACACTTCCAACGGCTTATGATATTGCTATTAGAGTTGAAAATAACCTTATTCAAGCTGGAAAGTTAGCTCATAGGCCCTTAATGCCTATTATGGAAGATTTGGCACAAGTCCCACAACCTATTACCATAATATAATCTATTGTTGCAACACCATAAGATGAAGTACTTAAGGTTTTGCAAAAAATACAAATGAAATAACAACATTAAAGAGACAATTGGCTCAACCTAACAGACCTTATCAAACACCTTATCGGTAGAATACTTAGCCATACTAGTAAACTCAAAATTACAAATAACCTTATCAACCAAAGCAATTTGATCCTAAGCTCTTAGTTCATCTGGTGCCCTTGTACTAGTCAATATAGCCTAAGAACAATGGTGTCACCTTACAATCAACCTCATTCAACTTTTAATTTCCCAAATGCATTCATGACTTTGAGCCTTCTTGCACAACCTCAATATGAAACATTGTACATGCCTCAAATGAAGGGTGGGTAGAAAGATTCTTAGAGTAAGAAACAACCTAAACAAAACTTACTTAGTTTTGGAGATGAATATTTCATTGCAGTTACAACTAGGTCTCAAGAAAGGGCTCAAGATAAAGAAAAACAACATAAAGGACCTGTTTTATCTACAGTTACTGACAAATCAACAAGTACAGGTCAAAAACAAGAAATAGTCTTGTTTTTCCTTCAAAATCATCAAGCATTTCAGCTCCTAAAGTACAACAAAAAGAGTTTCAACCTGATCCTAGAAGATTGCTCATACCTCAAATTTCAAAAGTCTTTAAAGCATAATCAGTTTTTAGTAAAGCTTATGCTAAAACCGTATAAGCTATCTATAATTTTTTTTTCTAATTTTAATATTTTTTAGGTTATGAAATAACATAATATTGGTATTTCATTATGGGATGCTTTAAATCTACCTAGACAACAAGATTTACTTTCTCAAGATCTTGGTAAGTTGCATATTTCTTTGAAACTAGCAGAGAAAGAAACTCAGAAAGAAGATATGGTTCTTGGAATAGTTGATCAATAACGCATGAAAGACATTAAGTAGATGGTATCAAAGGTTCTAAATGCTTATGATATTAAAAAAACACCACCCTTTTATCTATCTTTGATTATTGGAGATCATTTAGTTTATAATTACATGGTTGATAATGGTGCAAACAACATAGTAATGCCTAAAGCAATTACATAAAAGTTAGGCCTACAGTATGAACATACGTAAAAGAGTGTGTAGTAGCTAGATGGTAAAACAAAAAACATAGTTGGTGTCATAAAAATTTAGAGGTAACATTACATGCTTGTCCCAATGGTTAAATTCTTCAAGATGTAATTTTATAGATCTACCTCTCTACTTTTCTTTGCTTTAGCAAAGATGGTTATCTTTCTTCAAATTGGTCATTTATTTTCTTCACTCTAAGGTATGAAACTAAATTTAGAGTTAATTAAGAGCCTTTGAATTGATTTACTATTGAACCTCATGCTTCAAATGTTGTAGAAAATTTGTAGATATATATTATACTAATTTTGATGTCACAACACATGTTTATACATTAGATGGTGTTTCTAACTTGTTTATGGATGAAAAAACTCAAGAAGAACATGCTTATGATCCCTTCAAGGAAGTAGAAGAACGTTTATTTTGTGTTTATTGTTTACATGAGGAAGATGCACCTATTCCCTTGTTGTCCAAAATAGAAAATACAATAGAAGGCTTATGGAAGCTTTAGTTCGATGGAGAAAAAAAAAAAGGACAAGGTGCAGGTTTGATGCTTACTTCTCCTTCAAATGAAAAGTATTTTTAATCTCTAAGTCTACAATTTTCATGTACCTATAATGTAGTTGAATATGAAGCATTAATTCACACTATGATAGGCTAGAAAGAGAGGAATTAGTATGTTACATGTTTATGGTGATTATGAGTTAGTGATAAATCAAGTAAAAACTTTAATGTTTGTAAGAACTCATTGTTGAAATCTTACAGAAATATATTTTTAGATTTAATTTATTATTTTGAATCTATTAACATAAATCAGTCCTAAGAGCTATAAACAAACATGCAATCAAAACTTGCACCAATTAGAGCTAGCTTTAAAGTGTTAGAACAAATTGAAAAAAACAAAAGACAACCACATATAAAGCTTATTATAAAACCTTGGAGTTCTTGATAATGAAGAAAACTAGCAAGTTTTTGAAGATGATGAAAAAATCTGTAGATTTCTGCAACAAGAAGCTGAATTTTCTATAGTTAATCAAGAAAAACTACAACACTTATATGGTGACAAAATTGTTCAATTGAAGACAAACAAGCTACCTCGAGGATTTGTCACATTAGAAGATATTTTTAGTTCGGATGATCAACTCAAAAAAGAAAAAGGAAATATATCAACTCATGTAGATAATTATGTGGAGATCTCGGTTGATGATGAAAAGAAACTATTCATTAGAAAGGTATGTTCGTTAGTGAGAAACCATCTTTTATCATTTTATGCAAAGAATTTAAAGATTTTTTTTTTTGGAAATACCAAGATTTGAGAGGATTTGATCCCATTTTAGCTCAAGTATACCATAGAATTGCAATCAAATTCAAAACCAATAAGGTAGTAGAAACAAAGTCGTTAATCCTAAGCTTGAGCCATTAATGTGGAAAGAGTTATCAAATTTAATTGAATCAAGTAATATCTTTCTAGTTAAATATTCAAGTTGGGTAGCTAATCTTGTGCCTCGTTTAGAAAAATAATGGTGAAATCGGTTGTGTGTGGATTTTAGGGATCTTAACAAACCTTCATTAAAATATCATGTTGATTCAAAATCAAAGTACCCCCGAATTACCTTGGATCTTAGTGGGGAATTCTGTGTGATTGCATAACATTTGACCATCTCTCAAGCTATGGGACTTGTGGACTTGAGATGGACCTCAGGAGAAGGCTAGTTCCTACTTCCTAAACTACCTGCCACAAGCTACTCTAGTGTAGGCAAAAAACCTATCTATCCTAATATAACCATTCCAAGGAGACATGGAGAGAGAGAGAGAGTGAAAGAGAGCCTAAACTAAGCAATGATATACCAAAAAGGAAGTGGGTGATCACAAATCAAAGCGCTAAAGTGGAGAGAGGTAAAAAAGAGAGGGTGGACAAGGTGAACCATAGACCAGAGATAGATTCACATGGAACACCACTTCAAAATCCATTAAACACAACTCTCAGAATCTACAATAAACATTAGAATATGCACAAGATACCCTCTACAATGATGAGAGGTGAGAAGAGACAATAAAATAAGCAAGGATGAACAAAATTCATCATGAAACATATTTTATTGCTCCAAAAGTTCACACAAGACATCATCGGTGGGCAAGAGGCAAAAATGTCATTACAGAGATATGAGAAGAGGCTAAAACTCCACTTTTAACCCTATGGAAGAAGAGAGAGGGGGTAAGAGAGAAACAATAACAAACCTTTAGAAATTTCCCCTCCTTTACAATATATATTAAGAATAAGAGAGAGAGGAGGAATAATTTGAACTCTACTCCAACCACCCTTGGAAGCACATTGAATCCACTTAACATAATGAAGAGCTTTACTACAACACCCATACCTCTATCGATGTCCCTTCTTTGTGAAAGAAAGAGCCCCATTCTTCATCATGGTAGAAAGTGGGAGACTTGACATCCCCTTAAAATAGTGAGCCAAAAAATTAATGGAGGCAAGTGAGAAGTTGGTGCCTAGAGTTTTCCGAAAAATCCTCTCCCACTCAATATGAGTTTCGGTCAAAAGATATGGTTTCTAAAGATTAGGGTTGCGAGCGCACAATATTTAAAAGAGTCTATCATACAGGGGCCACGTGGCAGCCTTGCGCATGTCATGGAGATTCACCCCTTCCTTTTGATCTTGAAATTGTACCGAGACTAACATGTGGTGGCTTCCACGGGCTCTTCATTCTCCTCTCGTATTTTACTTGAGTCCCTTACTGTTGGCGGAAACACTATACCTGACCCGAGACATGTGGAGCCTTTGCGTAGATTTGAAACTGCCTCAAAATTTTTCTTTTGAATTTGTGTGGATGAGACACTTGAGGCCTTTACGAGGCTTTTGGACTTTTCAATGGCCAACCTTACTTTTCAGAATCGACCACATGGTGGGATGATGCTTGTTTGGGGACTACCTTTTGGGTTGCACCTTTGAAATTTCACAAAGGAGACACGTGGCTCATTCCACAACTTTATTTTATTTCTTTGTGTTTTTGCTAAGTCCTTTTGTTTTGAGGGGCCATATGTCTAACCATAGACACGTGGAGGCTCAATTCAAATTTGAGAACCCACTCTAAATTCTAATTTTGAAGTTATGCCGTGCTGACACATGGTGGATTCCATGGGTTCTAATGTTTCCTTTTCAATGACCACTTCTTTCTTTTGGGCTCTAGACATGTGGAGGGCTAGACTTGTTTGAGCTTCTCCGCTTTGGGTTGTGCCTTTGAATTTGTGCTCTTTGTGACATGTGGTGCCATCCACCGGTTCTTCTATACTTAGCCGATTCTACTTTGTCGCCTATTTGATTTTTTTTAAACCCTAGACACGTGGAGAGTTGGTGCTCATTTGAGTCTCCTCTTTAGGCCTGACCTTTTAAAATTACGTGGAGCTGACACGTGGTTCTATCCTCTGGCCATCTTATACTTAGTCGATTTGGGCCCGCTCTATCCCCCTTTTTACTCTAACCACATGGGAGGCCTACGCTATTTAGAGATTTCCCCTTGGGCTTGACTTTAGGAGTGGTGCCATTGAGACATGTGGCACCTTCCGCTGATCTGTGACTTTACATCGGCTGATGAGTCCACGAAAGCTTGTGGACCCGCACTTGAAAATTGTGCCATTTTGTGAAAAGTGTAAAAGTTCCAAAGTTCCTCGTAGACCCGCCGGCCCACATTTACACATGGGGAAAATGACATCTCGCGGCCCTACAGACCCACTTTTACACTTGGGAAAAAAATTCCTCCATGGCCCCATAGACAAGCTATTTCCAAAATTCATCCCGGGCCCACAGTCTCCGCATTTTCACTTGTGCCTTTTGCGAAAGCACAAAAAATGCAAAAGTATCTCCCACCACCCCACCGATCTACATTTTCTATTTGTGCCTATTAGTGCAAAGTCACAACATTGCTGAATGTTTGCAACTCGGTGGGTTGAGACTTTCAGTGTGATTGCATAACATGGAGCATCTCTTAAAGCATGGGACTTTGAAATCGAGAGAGCTCTCTAGATGAAGGTTGGTTCCTATTCCTCTGTTCAAGTGCACACATAAAAATTTATAGAGGATCTATTCTGAAACCTATTCTAACTTTCCAAGGAGACAGGGTTAAGAAGATGCAAGAAATTAAACCTAAACTAACGAGAGGTGATGCACCAAAGGAATGTTGAACACCAACTTTTCTATCAAACATAGACCATTAAAATGTGATACAACCACTACACACAGATAACCAATATTGTAATGAAAGATCAAATAAAGACAATGAACATCAGAGAGGGTTGAAACCATCCATAGGCATGTATTATTGTTTCATAAACTGATACAAAACATTACAATGGGAAAAAGATGGAAAACTTGTATTACATTCTTAATGGGAGGATGGGACTCCATGAATTCATCGTCAGAGATCGAGAGAAGAAGGGGGCGCAAAACCAAAATGTCCAACCCTTTATAATGAGAAAAGATCTTACCTTTATAAATGAAATAAAGAGAGGAGAAGAAAAGAAGTGGGAAACCTAGTTTGGAGCTCAGCTACCAGCCATCAATGCCCCTATAAATCCACCCACAATCTATCAATTCCTTGCTCTATGTCTGTTTGGCATGTTGAAGAAGGAAGAACGGTGGATCAAATCAAATTTGATCCGATTGTTGAAGCAATCGGATCATATATTAATGGCATGAAGACATTTTTCTATTTTTTACCCACCTAACCTTCTCAAAATTAGGGTTTTAGGCCTCCATAGCATAGAGGAGGTCAAGATCTTTCCAACGGTGCCAAATTTGTTGAATTTTGAGCATTGGATCGAAAGTTATGTTCATTTGAATATTTAAATCAGATCCGTACAAAAATGGAGAAAAAACTTTCTTTATGCAAAATGGGTCCGTGGGCTGAAATTCACTTTGCACCTTTTGCACAAAAATTACAAAAATGCAAAAAAACCCAAGACCCCACAAGCCCACAATTCACTTTTTCCAAATAAACATCTTTGGGTCCACTGGTCCTTATTTCCCATTTTGGTAAAAGTCTCCCGGAGTGCCCTGACCCACTTTTGGAAATGAATCCCTCCAAGGCCCGCCTTCCCGCATGTAATTAAGGCTTGACACGTGGCTTCTCGGGCATCGGCGGAGTTATGGCTTACTTTTAAACTTCATGCCTTTTGAAACAAAATCCAAAAGGTTTAAACTACCTTCGGAGACCCATCGTCCCACTTTGACTTGAAACATGGCCATGTATAGAGTTGGCGTGCGTTAGGGGACCAGTTTTGGATTTTCTTTTGAAGTTGTGCCAAAGAGACACATGGCTCCTTTTGTGGCTTTTCTTTGTTTCTTTTTGTTTTGGTTAAGTCCTTTATGTTTGGTGAGGCCATATGTATGACCCGAAACACGTGGAGGGCTAACGTGCATTTGGGACCTGCATTAAGATTTTACCTTTTAAATTTGCATGGAGATGACATGTGGAGGCCTCCATCATCCCTTCCATACTTAGATGATTTAAACTACTTTGAGCTCTGTCCCCTTTTTTGACTCACGGACACATGGAAGATCTGCGCATGTTTAAGACTTGCCCTTGGGCCGCCCCTTTTGAAATTGCATCATTGAGGCACGTGGCACCCTCCATTGACTCTCCTCTCATCTTGAATTTTCAACTATCGACTTTATCCCTTTTTGTACATAGGACATGTGGAAGGAAAATGCTAGTTTGGGATACCCACTTTAGATTTACCTTTGAAGATGTGTCGAGCTGACACGTGGCACCTTCCGCGAGTCTGCGATACATAGCCGATTTGGGACGATGCCTTTTGACTTCTATTAGACCCTAATTACATGGAGAGGTGGTGCTAGTTTGAGTCTCCAGCTTGGGATCTCACTTTTGAAATTACATCGAGTTAACATGTGGTTCCTTCCACTCGTTTGGACTTTTCAAAGACCGAATTTGTCCCTTTTCGGGCCTTGGACACGTGGAAGCTCACACATGTTTGAGGTCTCCATTTTGAAGTGCCCTTTTGGAATTGCACCAATCTAAGGTGTGGTGCCTTCGTGAGTCTCATTGTTTGGACCCAAGTCTACTTATATGCGAGATAAGTTGAAAGCGTTGAGCCTTTCCCCGATTTCTTCCTGTGAGCCTCTGGTTTCTTTGACGTTGTTTTCCCCCTTCGCTGACCATACTCCTCCATTTTTGAGTTTCTTTGCAACCTGACTATATGATTTGAAATGTGGCTCATACGACTTAATCGACCCTTAGATTTCTTCCTGTGTGGGGTCGGGTTTGATCAATATTTCTAGGGGAGAAAAATTGGAATAACAATTTGGCGATTTATGGGGACATTTTCCCACTAGATGAAGAGACCAGTAGCCTTGGAAGTATCCATTGGGCATAGAGTCTATCTTGTGATTTCGAAAATGGTCTAGAATGGCCTTCCGCCATGCGCACTCTTTTCTTTGCTAGAAAATCTTGGATTCAATATTTGTGAGAGTAGAGAGTGTCTGAAACATGGAAACTTCTCCCTCATTTGATTTTTTGCAACCTCACTGTTTGAGCACAATAAAAACATCCAGACCTACTCCAATATGGATACTCTGCAGATTTAGTTTCTTGTGGCCACAAGTCTTTTCCATGGGTGAGATGAACTTTAAACAAGCATATAAGAAGCAATAAAACATGTGCACCAACACTTAGGGAAACTAAAACCTAAACTATGACAAGACAATGTGCATACACACTTGGAGAAATTGAAACCTAGGCTAATATTTACAAGGGTGAGAAACCCTTCTTTTAGTAGCAGTTTTTGAGATAGATCCCAGTGACTAGAATCTCTAATTCTTTGCTATCCAACTTAGCTAGCCGGAAGGCATTGCTACTTTTACATTTTGTGACCATGTAGAAGCCACTCCAAATGGCATCAAACTTGGAATGCCTTCCTAGTTTTTCCCAATCTGCATCCCACTTTAGAACTAAGTCCCCCTCTTGAAATGTCCTTGTTCTTGCTTTCTTATTGAAGCTCTTCTTGATTGATGTTTGATCTCTCTCCATGATTTGTATTGCATGTTCTCTTGCCTCTTCTACTTCCATTAGCTCTGCATACCTGATTTCCATAGGTTTAAACTCGGCTAGTTCTAACTATTTCATGAACTCCAAAGTAGGCAGCTCCAATGATATGGGAAATAATGCCTCTTTTCCATATACAAGCTTATATGGGGAGCTTCTGTAGACCTTTTAGATGTGATCTTGTCAACCCATGGAGCTGATTTGAGATTTGTGTGCCAAGTTCTCGATTTTCATCAAGATTCCTTTTGATAATCCTTAGTAGGTTCTTGTTTGTGGCCTATGCTTAGCCATTACCTGAGGGTAACATTTGATGAAGTTTTGAGGTATACACCATTCTTAATAGACCATTAAGTGATCCTTGTACTAAGGAATGCCAATTTATTATCTGATATGATAGTGGTAGGGGCTCCAAACCTAGTGACTATCCCTTTATAGAAATCAAAGATGTTGGATTCATTTACCTCCTTTAGTGCCACCACTTCAGTCCACTTGGTGAAATAGTTAGTCACTGTGAGTATCCACTTGTGGCCCTAGCTTGAATTTGGGTTGATTACTCCAATGAAGTCTAGTCCCCATTGCATGAATGGTTGATCCACTGAAATTAGATAAAGGGGTAGGGTTGATAAATTTTCCTACCTTGTGAAGAATGTGCACTTCTTTCATTTCTTGATCCACGAGTAGCAATCACTAAACATTGTAGGCCAATAATAACCAGCTTTCATGATTTTGAGATTTGTTACTTGAGGAACAAAGTGGCCTTCTACTTCTCCATCATGGAACTCATGCAACACCCTCTCAATTTGGCCTATCCCAATGCACCTCAATAGAACACTATTGATATCCTTCTTAAAAAAGACATCACCAATAAGCACATATGGGATGTCTTGTAATCTGAAATATCTCCTCTTTGCTTTGTTCCATTCTGAAGAGCACAAACATGTTTGGAGATAATGCACCAAGGATTGAGTCTAACATGGAATAGGTGCATCATTAGTTGGCTACTCTTGATCATTCTCAGTAGAAGAGGATAGTCTCTTCTTCATCTGTTGACTTGAACTTATTGCTTGGAAGCGAGCTGCTCATGAGACCCTTGCCACGAATTGGCTTGGTCACTTTGATTTTAATATCATACTCCATTACACAAGTGATCTGACCTACTCTCTTCTAATTAAAGTCCTTGTTTAGGAGAAAATATTTGATACTAGCATGAGACACTAGTAGTTGAATCTTATTGTTTGAGACAAGTGTCTTAACTTCTACAAAATTCTAATGACAACAAGGACATGATTTTCAATGAAAGAGTTCTTTACCTTGTAATCCTCCAAGTCTCGATTTGAAGAAGGCTATGGGATATTCTTAACATTCCTTATTAGGTGAACCAAGATAGCGGAGATTGTCTTTGACACTCCAAAAGCATACAACATGAAGTCCTTTGAAAATTCTTGGTTAATAAGAGTTGGGGCCTATGATATTGTGAGCTTGATGGCCTCAAAACTCTCTTTTCCTTCTCTACTATCCATTTAAATGCAAGACTCTTCTTTAACATCATCGTTAAAGGATTCACAAGAGTGGCAAAATTAGGCACAAACCTGTGAACAAAGTTTATTCTCCCCAAGAAGCTTTGGAGATACTTCTTGTGTTGTGGTAATGGAAGTGTTCGGATGGCTTCAACCCTTTCAAGATCAATTGTTAACCCTTCTCTTGAGACAATGTGGCCCAAAAATTTTCCCTCATGTGCCAAGAATACACACTTCTTTGGATTTAATGACACTCTGAACCTTCTACACCTTTGAAATACTGCGCTGAGGTAGAAGATATGGTCTCCAACATTCTTTGAGAAGATGATGATATCATCTAGATATACCAAAACCATATTATTGATTAAGATTTTGAATTCCGGTGTCCATAGCTCGCTAAAATGTTGCTCTAGCATTTTCGAGTCCAAATGGCATCTTCTTATAAGCATATGTACCCCATTTGGTGGTGAAGGTTGTCTTGTACTGATCTTCCTCTTTCACCATTATCTGATTATAGCTTGAGTATCCATCTAGTAATGAAAACCTCTCAGAGCTAACTACAACCTACAATATTTTCTCCATCGATGGAAGTGGGTAGTGATCTTTTAGTGATGCTTTGTTTAGATCACGGAAGTCTACACATAATCTGATTTTTCCACTTCTTTTCCTCACAGGCACCAAGTTTGCAACCAAACTTGAATGCTTGATGGGGAAGATGATGTTGGCCTCATTTAGCTTGTTTAACTCTTTTCTCATGAGAGATTCAATGTGAGGGTTTACTGGCCTTTGCTTCTATGTGAAAGGATTAGATCCCAGATCCAGCTCGATAGTGTGTTGCATAAACCTTGGGTTGAAACATATTAGATCCTTGTAATTCCAAGAAAAGACATCTGGGAATTCTTGAAAATTGAAGGAACTCATATTTTTTCTTTGCAGTATTTACCTTGCCGATTCGTAACATTTTCCTTCATCGATGGAAACAAGCTTTGAATCTTCACCCTTTACCTAAACATTTGCTTTCTCCTTTTGGAATTGATCATTTGGGTTGAAGATTGACTCTAAGGTTATGAGACCTTTTGGTAATTTGTTGGTTCTCAGCTGCACCACTTGGTCACCATACCACTGTTCTAACTTGTCTTGGTTTCTGGTGGAGAACTCAACTTCTTGTAAAAAATGACAATTTGTTGATCATTATCGAAGACTTTCCAACTTGTATTGTTATCTGGAACAACTGGTCTCACAACCACTTTAATATGGAGCTGAGATTTCTCACTCTTGATACTCTCTACTACATCAAATGTCGCCCCAATTCTTTCCAATTTTTCCGCTACATCATTATTTTTCCTAGGTATGGACACAATGTTAAAAGCTTCAAAGTCTTCAATGACGTCCCATACCAAATTTTATAGCTCATGAGTAGGTCATTCCTTACAGAGCATGTTGTCTCTGACTTGGTTCACAATCAGCTCACTATCATCAAATATTTATAGATTCTTGATCCTCTCTTTCTTTCCTAATGAATTCCATGGATCAAGGCTTCATGCTCTAATGTGTTGTTTGAGCAAGTGAATTGGAAACAAAAGGCTGAGTAGTATTTCATACCTTGAGGTGAAACAAACATAGCTCCTCCTCTGGCTCCTTGTCTACTTCTTGAGCCATCGAAGAATAACTACCATATGTCATTATTATCCTTATGGTCTAGCTTAGTGATGTTAGAAAGAGGATGATTCTCTTCATCCAAGCAATAGACTCGTAGCTAGATTCCTCCATTTCCTTGTAAGGGTCAAAAGCATGCTTCTTTCTTTCCCATTCATCAAGAGTCAAGTCCTGGAATACACCCAACCTTGGTATTTGCCTCATAAGTGCTTGGG
>CM031244.1:693184904-693277409 GCA_018340775.1 Taxus wallichiana var. yunnanensis | reverse complement strand
TTGATGAAGAATGGAAGATTCTTCACAAAAGGCTTTGGGATTTATAAGATTGAGCCTCGACAAAGATCCGTGGCTTCCAATATTACGTAATCGGCTTCTACATGTAGACTTAATGAAATCTCTTGCTAATTTATATGAAAAACCTAGTGCTTCAAATAAAGTTTATTTGATGAAGAAACTTTTTAGTTCTAAGACGCACAAAGGTGAATTTGCCTCTAGTCATTTGAATGATTTCCGATCTATTGTAAATCAATTAAAATCAGTTTCAATACCGTTTGATGATGAAGTAAAAACACTTTTATTCTTATGTTCTTTGCCTGATAGTTGGACAACTTGGTAATGGTTGTTAGTAATACAACATCTTCTAATAATATTTTAAATTTTGATGATGTGGTTAGTATAATCTTGAATGAAGAAATTCGCAGGAAAAGTACAGAGGAAACATCATCCGGAAATGCTTTTAATGTAGAAAGTAGGGGTAGGTAAAGGAGAGATCAAAGAGTAAGAGTAATGGGAAATCAAAGTCAAGGGATAGTAGATCTAAATCCAAAGGGTAAGGGAATTACTTATTGGAAATGTGAAAATAAAGGACATGCAAAGAAAGATTTTTGGTCAAAAATAAAGAGAATCAACATCCAAAAAAAGGTAAAGAGGTGAATCTTGCATTAAAGGTAATGCAAGATGCTCTTATTCTTTCTTTAGATAGTAGAATTGAATCATGGGTTTTAGATTCAAGAGGTTCTTTCCATGCAATTCCTAATAAGGGTTATTTTAGAAATTATGTCCAGGCAATTTTGGGCATGTCTATTTGGGTGATGATGAACCTTACAATATTACTTGTAAAGGAAAAGTTCATCTAAAATTCGAATGAAAATAAATGGGTATTGAAAGATGTGAGGCATGTTCAAAGCCTCGAAGGAATCTTATTTCTGCAAGGAAACTAGGTGAATCAGGTTGCGCATGGTTACTTTTACAGAGACTCTTTAAAAGTTACCAAGGGTGCTTTTGTTGTGGCAAGAGGTAAGAAGGTAGGAACATTATATTTATCTACATGTATTATCGATTCCTTTTCTATATTATCTACTTCAGATTCAGATGCATGTATGTGGCATAATCATTAGGTCATATAAGTCAAAAAGGAATGTAGATCTTAAAGGCTAAGGGTAAGTTATCATATTTGAAAGATTTAGATCTTGATTTATGAGCAGCATTATCTTTGGAAAAAAAAGATAGTGAAATTTCTCAAAGTTGGGGCAACTATGAAGGAGAAGAAATTAGAGCTTGTACGCTCGGATGTGTGGGGAACAGCTCGGTAGCTTCTCATGGTGGATCCCAATATTATGTTACTTTCATTGATGATGCTAAAATAAAGGTATGGGTTTATTGTATTAAACAAAATCTAATGTTTTTGAAACTTTTAAAAGATGGAAAGCCCTTGTTGAGAATGAATCAAATTCAAAGTTAAAGTGTCTTAGATCCGACAATGGTGGTGAATATTGTAGTAAGACTTTCAATGATTATTGTTCGTTGAATGGGATATGTAGAGAAAGAATGGTTCTAAGAACACCACATGAGAATGATGTTATAGAAAGAATGAACAACAAGACAATTATGGAACATGCTAGAAGTATGAGGATACATTCTGATTGCCCTTGCTTTGGGTAGAAGTAGTTATAATGGTTTATTTGATTAACCGTGGCCCTTCAAGTTCACTAGATGGTGCAATACCGAGGAAGCATGGACCGAAAAGAGGTAGATCTTTCTTATCTTAAATTTTTTGGTTAGAAGCTTTTTACATGTTGATAGAAAAATAGAAAAAAATGGATGCAAAATCCAAGAGGTGCACTTTCATTAGTTATGGATCTGGTGATTTCGGTTTTTATTTTTGGGATTTAGAGAATTCTAAAATTTTAGGAGTCGTGATGTTGAATGGAATGAAAAGAGAATGTACAGGATCAAATTTTGGTACCAAAGGATGAGAAAATTGAGAAGTTTATTGATGAAAATGAACTCTCGTGTTTTAAAGAACAACCTACATAAATGCATAGTAACCGTGGTTGGTTAGGCCCTAACCGACATCGGTCGATGAAACGACCATATTACAGAGATCCAACCGGTGTTGGTTAGCCAAACCAACGTCGGTTAGACATGACCATCATCGATCACTATCAGAAGTTGATACTAATTTCTAGGAAGTCCAGTTGAGCCTCCGTACCCCAAACTCCCCGTGAGAAGGTCAAAAGAGGTAAGTAAACTTCTAGAAATATTTTCACCTTATCTATTATTGATCGATAGTGGTGAACCGAAAGCTTTGAAGAAGCAATGTAGATAAAACTCACGTTCAAAGTGGGAGCATGGCATGGATGAGGAGATGAAATCTTTGGAATAGAACCAGACTTGGATTTGGTTAAATTGCTAGTAGGAAAGAGAACATTGCAGAACAAGTGGGTTTACAAAATTAAGGAAGAAGAGGGTGGATAAAAAAGGTACAAGGCAAGGCTTGTAGTAAAGGGATTTACACAAAAGACAAGTATTGACTTTGGTGAAATATTTTCTCCTATTATTAAGATGACTTCTATTCGTATTGTATTGAGTTTAGTTGTAGTAGAATATTTGCATTTAGAGCAACTAGATGTGAAGATGGCTTTCCTTCATGGTGATTTGGATGAAGAGATTTATATGTAGCAATTGTTTGGGTATGAAGTCAAGGGTAAGGAGAAATTAGTGTGCAGGTTGAAAAAGAGTCTATATGGGCTCAAGCAAGCTCCAAGGCAATGGTACATGAGGTTTGATAGTTTTATGCATGAGCATGGTTACTTGAGATGTGAATCTAACCATTGTGTTTATTTCAAGAAGCTTGAAAATGGAGCTATATTATTTTTTTACTGTATGTGGATGATATGCTTATTGTAGGATCTAGTATGCAAGACATTGGTGAGCTTAAGAGAAAGCTAGCTCACATGTTTGCAATGAAGGATTTGGGAGATGCAAAAAGAATCCTTGGCATGCAAATACATAGAGACAAGAAAAACAAGAAATTGTATTTGTCTCAGGAGGATTATATCTACAAGGTGTTAGAAAGGTTTAACATGAAGAATGTAAAGCCTATTAGCACACCTATGGCTGGACACTTCAAATTGAGTAAAGATCAATGTCCTTCATCACAAGAGGAGGTCAAATACATGACATGAGTGCCATATGCTTCAACAGTTGGAAGTCTCATGTATGCTATGGTTTGTACAAGACCAGACATTGCATAGGCAAGTGGGAGTTGTGAGTAGATATATGGCTAATCCAGGTAAAGAGCATTGGAAATCAATCTAATGGATACTCAGGTATTTGAAAGGGACATCTAGCATGTAGTTATGCTATGGAGGTTCGGATATTTCATTACGTGGCTATGTTGATTCGGATATGGTTGGAGATCTAGATGGTAGGAGGAGCACTACTAGATATATTTTCATAGTAGGTGGAATGATAGTTAGCTAGATTTTGAGATTACAGAAGGTTGTGGCTTTGTCTACTACAGAGGCAGAGTATGTTGCAGCTACAGAGGCTAGCAAGGAGATGATATGGATGAGTAGGTTCATGGAAGAGTTGGGAAAGGAGAAAAGTAATTGTGAAACCTGCTCAAAGGACACTTAGAGTGCAATTCATTTGGAAAAGAACTCAACATTTCATTCGAGAATGAAACACATTCAGTTGAGGTATCACTTCATATGACAGGTATTGGAGGATGGATAGTTGAATCTAGAAAAGATTCACATGAGCAAGAACCCTGCGGATATGCTAACAAAGCGTTACAAAAAAGAGAAGTCGGAGCTACACTCCACTTCTATTGGTCTTTGAGTTTGAGACTTGAAGAGGAAGAAACAAAGCTAAGGAGGAACCATGAATGATATTATAAAGGTATAGTGCATTAATTAATCTCAAGTGGGAGATTGTTGAGTATCGAGCTAAATTACTCATGTTTTAGCATGCAATTAGAACTTGTTGGAAAATACAAATAAGTGACATCGGTCAGATATACCGACATCGGTCGAGTGTGACCGTCATCGGTCAGTGGGCAAGTTAGAACCGACGGTGATTGGGTAGAAACCGACATCGGTTACTCGTGCGATGAGCTTTTAATTAACTCTCGGGTTTTATTCTATTTTTAACATTGGAATAGATTTAATGAATGTAATTGCATGGCTAAGTACCCTAAAGTCTTAAATGACTATTTAAAGAATAGAGCTAGGGTTTAGAGGAGAGGATTGATCATAATTACAAGATAATTGTGTAAGAGAGAATTCTTGGTGAAGAAGGCAAAAGCTTGAGGAAGAAAGTACTAAACATCTGAGATGTGTGGAAGATTATAAATCTTCATTGTATATCTTGTCAAAGCTTTGGATAATAGATTGGCTTGTTTCTTGGTGGATGTAGCCCACACTGGGTGAACCACGTTAAATCTAGTGTTGATTTATGTCTCTTGTTTTGTATAATTCTTTTGGTAGAATATCTAATTTTATTTGCATGTATGCTTAGATCTGATATATTGTCTGTACAACCGGTGTGCTAACCCCAATAGATAAGACCTCCTTAATATGAATGAAAAAAATTATTTATTGGAAGGCAGATCTTCAAGACATGGAGCAGGAATATACCTTTTGGGAACCAAGAATGGCATTCAAGACATTTAACCATCTAAAGGGCAAATATATGGGAAGACAACAAATATATTTGTAAAGCACAATTTAAAATAAAGGTTCATAATGATCTTTGAAGAATAAAGAGTTCAAATTTAAAAGTAGATCACCATAAAAGAGAGATTTGCAACTCATCAAAGAAAAAAGTCACATGCATTCTTTCACAATATTTTGTAAGGTACATTTGCAAGATTATCATTATGCATCACTCTCAGTTGTGATTTGGAGATGGAATTTGGACAGACATTAAAGAACTTAGGAGTTGAACTTGAAACCAACAACCGCAATGGAAATGGAAAGTGCTGAGAGAAGCTTACACTATAAGTTGTGAAATAGAAAGTAATACACTAGAAATACATAATCCCAAAGCCTCACATGAATGAGAAATATGTAAACTCATATCTTGAGGGAAAATGGCCACAACCCCGATCTAAACTAGATACATGGTGTCCATAGTCAAAGAATGGTGCTAAATCTAGAACCCATCTTGAAAATCAAATAAAAGACCATAATAACTCATAGGCGTCCAAAATGAATCGGAATAAATAGATCTCATATCTATTAAGATCAGTAGTATTCAACATAGCCATGCTTTTCGAGAAATGGTCGAAAAGTATTGTAGAGATGGAGAAGATGATTTACCTCGGCTTTGAATCCACTGTGAGTATTGGAAGGGGTCACCACTAAGTTTTAGGAGTTCCAACAAGGAACTTGTAGAAATGAGCTCGAAACCGAGGCAAAACTTTTACAAGAGAATAGTGCGGCAATAATCTAAAGGCCAGGTAATAAGTGATCCCAATAATGAACAATGACTCAACACAAACTATATGTAGGTTACATCAAACAAACTTAGTTCTAATCATAACATAACACTTAAATGACTCGGAACCCATTACTTACAAATAAATGTATAATCAAAAGCTCAAACAGATTCTGTAATAAAATTTTGGAAGCTTGTTTATTTTTCAGAAATTATTTAAAGGGGGACAAAAAGATATCCATGAGTTTTGTGAAGAGAAAATATGAATCAATATAGACAAATCCTAGATTTAAAAGTTATGAAGCAAGGAAAATTTTTAAGTACCTATAGATACAAGCCTTACCTTCTTTTCAAGACAATGGTAGAAGTAGGGTGTAATAGCCTCAGGAGTCTCGAAGATCATCTCAACAAAAACTCATCTCGTCTCAAGTACAAGTAGTCACCAACAAGCTTCCATGGCCAAGCTCTAGAGCCAAATAGAAATAACATATTTTGAGTTGTAGCTATCATTTCAACACCAAAAAGCTATAGTCCATGGGTACAAAAAAAAAAATCCCTAAAAGAAGCAACCTAGCTCATGGAATAAGCACTGATTTACAAAAAAATACAGAGATCCAAAGGAAAAGTCTCAAATTTTTCTCCCATGATGACACGAACCCAAAAAAAAGCACATATTCAAAACCCTTCATCGAAAACTCAAAGACTCGAGCATCCACCCATGGAAGTAAATATTATGCAAAACCAACTCCAACAAATACATGGAATCACCGTAAGGCCGAGATCGAATACAACCACCATGATAATACAAATACCTCCACTTCAAACTCAAAAATCGAGAGGAGAAAGATAAAAACCTCCATGGCCAACTCAAAATGCATATTGCTAGTCCAAAAGCATGGACGCCATTTACAAGACCGCTAGGGTTTTCCTTTCTTCTCCAATGAATTTTCCAAAGGTTTCAAAATCATATATGCTACCCTAATTACTCAATTATCTAGAGGTGGTGAAGGATATAGGTTTTTTTACCCTAATTACTCAATTATTCATCAAAGTTACCATGCCATGTGGTTACTTTCAACTGCAGCTTAATTCAATCAAACATTTTCAAGATTATGCCACATTATCATGTGAAAAGTGGCTCAAGGTAATTTTTGGGTGTTAATACAAGCCATGGTCAAAAGGGTTATAATTACTTACATGTAATCTACAATATTCATCTTATGCCAACCATAAATCCATGTGATGCTCAAGAGATAGGAGATAACGTTTCCATAAAGGAAAAATTCATTTCTTTACAATGTGCAAACAAAAATCCAAAAATAGCTTTTGCAAGTGAAACCAAAAGTTCTAGTTGTAACCTTGCTCATTCTAAAGGATTTTGTCGCTTTGCCAAAGAAAAGAGTTTGAGTAGTCAATAAAGTGAGTCGATTGTGGGAGAAGGAAAGTTGGAAATCTATTATTAGCTTTTTTTTTATTTTAAAAATTATATTTTTGAAAAGCTAAAAGTATGCATGTATGGGGATATAGTTGGAATACATGTTCTATTTTTGAGGCTAGAGGGTGAATACTTTTTCTATATACTATGTGATCTTGCAAAGCACAAGAGAGGAAATGTTTTTGCACTGTTATGTTGCAAATTTGTATCAAGAATCCTTGATGAATATAATAACCTAATTTGTTCATCCATATTTAGAGTATTTTTGCAATGTATTACATTTGATTGAAAGTATGCACAAGTGAATCTTATTAATTACTATTTCATGTTTTAGTTTCTTAGCACCTATAGGATTTTACTTTTTTGTTTTACAAACACACAAGTGCACTCAAGAGCCTTGTGAATGTAGAATTCAATAGATAGAGTATGGAGTGAAGTTTTTCAAATTTTGCATTCTTTATCAAGTGTTTGGTACAATACAACCCTCAAACAAATTTTTGTGTATCACCTTTTATTATTTTCAGTTTTTCTTTCATCTAACCTTCAACTCAATAAAAATACATATTTTCAGTGATTCATCAAAGGGAGCTAGCCCTTCTGAGGTTTCCCTCATTCCGAGACGCCCACAACTTAGAGGGAATCCCATTGTTTCGATCCAAGTTATAATTCAGATTGCCATCCGTAACAAGAAGTATTTTTTACCAATAACAAGAATATCATCATTTATACGATGCAAATAAAACAACTACATATACACAACAATCATCACATCACATTGCAAAATTTCAACACAACACAATAATACCAATCATCCATCTATATATATCATCAAAAATCATAGCTACAAAAATAAGATCATTGGGGGCAAGCCCCCATGCATTGCTACATCAATACATGTCATACATCGTCATCACTATAATTGGGTACAATTATAGGATCTCTAAAACTACATGCTTTGCCACTCAATCTACTACGATGTTGGTCGTGGCCCCTATATATCTCCATCCATCTATGTAATAAGCCCAACATGACTAAATGCTCATGTGAATCGACATCAGTAGCTCTACTTGCTTCATGAACACATCTTGCACTAGGGCCCATCTCCCCGTAACCTCCTTAGTTCACTAAGTTTCAACTCATGCCTCAACACATCCTCTCAATAATATGGTACATGTTGATGACACCATCGCCATTGTCTCAAACAAGTGGGCATGCTTGCCCGTAGTGGAATCTACTCACTCCATCCAACATACCACCTTTGAAAATAACATACATAGGTACATTCCACATCAACGTGGATATATGAATCAAGGATCAATGACCAATAAGTATCCTCGTAATCATCTTAAAATCACATTAGTTATTAGGCATGATACAATATAGTCAAATAACTAAATAAAAACCACAACTATCAAATACTCACACTTTTTATCATTGTTGTTATACCTTTGTCATCACGGACTGGAGACTATTCCTCTACTCCAACCGGAGCTAATCCCACCATATCCACAACAAAAGTAACAATAACACCCATCGGTGCACTACCGCAATGCACAATATGCCGGTGCATCCTACGTCATCTACCCGTATGGGCTCTAGGAATGCATCCATCTCATTTCTACGTGTGAGCACTAGATGTGCTCCCGAAGGTCCTTTTCTCACTCTCTATCTTCTTGACTTGTATTTGCGTGCACCCATATAAATGGCTTAATGGGCACATTGTTAACCATCCCAAATTGACTTGATACATGATCTACCTAAATTATCTTAGTAATTTCAGTAAATCTATCTTTGAATGACATAGTATGTCGAATACAACATCGTTCTACTCCATCATCTAGCCATCCACCATAGTTTCGATATGACCTCCATATAATGGCCACAGGCCCCAAATGATCAAAACATCGATCTATATATATTGGTGTTCATCCTCCTACTCCGTACACAATCCCATCACGCAGGGAATATTTTAGGCCTCTCCCACTCTCATGTGGTCCACCAAGGGGCCTCATTATAGCAATCTAGGTCCCTATACAAATGCACAAACATGCATCACACCAATTCATACCTAGCATCATCCATCTCTATACACCAACCGATAGCATGCATCTTATATAAGATGAACACTCCTCCAACCTCCAGTGACATTGATGAAGCAGTGACCACTACAATGAACTTCCGCAATCGTGGAACGCCCAAGCTTTATAATGTCATCCAAGCTAATATGGGTCTCTTTTTGTACCCATGTACTTGTAAAATATCACCTAGCTACTCAATATGTGTTTGAGAATCCACAATGGCCATCACGTATACTATCTCACCCACAACTTGACAACCACAATATGCAATAGACATCATTAAGGGTCACATATTCTTATAACTAATAAATGACAAACATTTTCTATCATATCTTGAGTTGCGCTATTTTCTTTTCTTCCCCGTCTATTGAATTCGGTTCATAATTTCTCCCACTATCATATGACACATTCCGCAATGCTATATGCCAATATTTCACATTCTCCACTTCATATACTCAAAGTTTTATGGCATTTCATTACAATTCATTGTTCCCATTCTTACATTTTTTTAAAATGGCAACTGATTCTAGAACAAAACTCAAAATCTTTAAGCTTAAAATTTTAAAGTACTAGTTCAAAATTTGGGTAGTTTAGTACACAAAAATTAACAAATAATTTAACCAAAATTTATAATTTTAAGCTTTCTATAAAATTTTGATGCAAAAAAGTGACAATAAAATTAAAATTTACAGTCATTATTTTTGAAAATCTAAGAATATTAATGTGTTGAAGTTAGAGGTTTACCCAAAGCTAAGAAAATTGTAAAGTTTTTCCGGGTGAGAAAAAATTATTATAGCTACTTCAAATTTTACACAACACCGCGATCTTATGACATTTCTTAAAGAGTTATGCTTTCTATTTCAAAATGTAACTTGTCTATTTATTATATTTTCTATCTTTTTAATCTTGATCTTCACTCTCACCATATTAATAATTTTGCATCAACCAAAACGTAAGGGTTTTCTAAGAATGAGACAAGAATTCCTTTCTAAAATGACCACTCACATAAATGTTTTTTTCCAAACTTAGACTATTATATAATTTCCTTTTAATTCAAACTCAAAAATAATTATATTAATTAACTAGTAGTTACAAAGATTTGTTGTAAACAAACTTTAGACCTAAAGCAAATTTACAATAGTTTCTACATGGTGAAAAAAATTAGACAATTTCAATTCAGAAGGTCTTTCATCATGCAACCTTTATAAATATTCAAATGTAAAATAAATATGATATTTTGACATTAGGTTTAAATATGGTCATAAATTCCGAATGAAACTAAAACCTGACCCAATTCACGAACCCAATTCACAACATCACCAGTGAATACAATCAACAAAATAAAATGAGTAGAATGGTATCAAAGCACTTTCCTTTGGCACAAATTAGAAAAAGAAAAAAAAATAGGGATGGAACAAATTTCATCATTATGCAAAAAAATAGAATCTAAGATTCAAAGAAAAAAGGACAAGATGGACTATTATGTGATAAATATGTCACAAGCCTTTCTACGAGAGTGAACTCATGTTTATGATGTATATAGTTCTGATAGAAATAGATGGAAAAATTACGTCTTCCACTAGTATGTCGAAGGTGGCGAACTAAGATTCATATGAGAGATTTTCTATAAAAATTTGAAAATATATCTGTTGGTAAGAAGACAATCGCTCTTGTGTGAAATGGGTATTTAGTGGCCATGGAGACAACATGAGGTAGGGGTCACACTTCTCTATATGGAACTAACATAACATAATTGATCACTCAATGCAGAGCATTCGGTGGAAATTAAGAACACAAGCCCACCCACATGTTCCATCAAATACTACAATAAAACAATGTGATTGAAATGATTGTATGTAATCATATGTAAGAATAACGAATAGGGGGATGGCGATGGCCCCCAACATATGTGTATGCAATGAGGATCATTTATATAAGACCCCTCAACAATAAAGAGCTAACCATTAAGTAAGATTTCATCATCAAGAAATGGTGTGATAGTGTACACTTGATAGATAGATAAATGAAGCATATAATGTAAAGATGGAGCAGGGTTCTTACCGTAGCAAATCCTTCAAACAAAGAAGAACATGAGAGCATCACTAGCTAGTGAGATAAAAAGAATCACCTACCGAGAGATTAAAAGGGCATGGAGTAGTGGAAACATGTGAAGTAGAAGAAACATGAGTATATGAGCCAAACTGAATGTCCAATGAGATGGTGCCAATGATGGGAGATGCAATCATGGAAGCACGATGTTAATGGCTTAAGAAGACCATGTGAAGTCGGAGCACTATGCGGCGGATGAGATGTTTGCAGCCATGGATGTGTGAGGTGGAGGTTGTGCATGAATGATGAACTTAGGTGGTGGACAAATAATGACCATAGAAGTAGGTGGAGGAGATAAGTGAATTGGAGTAGTGGCACACTTTCTTGGAATCGAGAAAATAAACCTCTTTAGAGAGAGTGCCAAAGAAAATGACACCCTGTCCTCTAATTGTTGCAATTTTCCATTAAGGGCATGATATTCATTATCACAATAGACAATGATGTCATAATAGTTGCAATAAGGATGATCGCGATAGTGATAGAAAAATCTAAGGATGATGTTGATTAGAAGGCAAGTGAATTAAGCACTTATCAAGCAAAGCACGTAGCACATCATGAGGCTTAACATAATGATATAAATGCAAAGGATCCTAGGAGGATATGCAAAATACTTAGAAGGAGAGAGATGTGGTGGAGAAGATGGAGGACACTTAAGTGGTGGAGGAAATGGCACATGTTTACGAGGTGTTGAAGATGGAGACCTTTAAGAATACTTAACAGATGGAAGAGGTGAAGAAGATGCAACAATAGAAGAAATTGAATGTGGATCTATAACATTTTTAGCGATTAAATTCCATTCTAGATCAATGACCTTATAGCATAAGAGTGTAAATGATTCACATGTATCACATTGTAAGTATTCTTTTTAAAGCAGGAATCAAGCCATGACAAAAGATAAATTGCTTTTCTAGATTAATAGGCTTGAAACAAGCTCGTCGAGCATGGTATGAAGAGATCAACACATTTTTTATCAATTTTGGTTTTACACGAGTCCCTTGATCCTCTATTCCACACAAAGAAAAGTATACAGAAACTTCTAATACTAGTACTCTATGTTGATGACTTAATCATTACAATAAATTCTACGATGAGTAAAATTCATTATTTGAACGCCTGAGTTTTAATGAATTATTTTGAGATGATTTTCGAATTTTTGTTACTTTTTTCCTTGGTCTACAAATTTTATAGTTTGAGAAAGTTATTTTTTTCATCAATCCAAATATACTTAAGATATTTTGTGTCACTTCTACAAGTAAAATTACAAATCTCCAAAGACTCCTTTTCAACATGGGGTCAAACGTTTCACTAAGTTTTCTCCTTTATTTAATGAAAAACTTTACAACCAGTTGGTAAGAAGTCTACTAGAGTTTACTTACACATGTCATGATATCTCTTTTACATTGAATCTAATATCACGCGACACTTAAGAGCCCCATGAAAGCCATTGATAGATACTAAACACATTCTTCATTATCTGCACAATACTACTAATTATGGAATTGAGTGCAAGTTAGGCACAACAATATATTAACATATCCCTTACTTGAGCAAAAATTGTTTAACTTTAGAAACTTTTAGCCACAAAATAAACTATCATCAAGGGGGAATACTTCAATGATTCCTCTATCCTTCCCTTCATTGAAATACATCTTAAGGGGGGATGTCATTGTATTAAAGTAACCATACACTATTATATGTAATTTATTACCCAACAAACTACATGCCCTCAAAGTAATCACATATGATTTGGTCATGGCACAAAGGCTATGGATGTCTGAGCTTTTAAGGATTGAGCTTGCTTCACTAGTAGAAAATGGTCAGAGGACTTCCGGTAATTCAACCAAAAGGAAGAAGTTTGTTCGTGATGTGCACTTGGAAAGCAACAAGTAGCACCGAGATAGATTTTCAGTGAACGAAACATGGAGTGCAAAATCTCCTCTTGAGCTTGTCCATGCTGACATTTGTGGAGGGATGCAAAAGAAATCCTTCAGTAATAATATTTATTTTTGACTTTATTGACGATTTATCTCACCACACATGGATTTATTTTCTAAAGTAGGAATTAAAATCCTTCAAATGTTTCAAGCATTTTAAGATAATGGCTGAAAAAAAATGTGGTTGCTATCTCTAGGTACTTTGACCTAATAGAGGGGGAGAATTAACGACAGATCTCTAATTGTTGTAGTAATTGTGGCATCAAGAGATAGTTCACTAACACGTAAACCCCCAACAAAATGGTGTGGCTAAAATAAAGAACCATACCATTATAGAAATGGCACAAAGCATGTGGAAGGAAAAAAACCTTCCCATTAGTTATTATTGACCATTTTTAGGTCAATCATCGGTCTGTGACAGTGTACCAAAAAATTTTAGTTCCTTGTTTTTAGGACAAAATAAAGCTCGCTTATAGAAAATCAATAGCTTAAAGTGTTGTTCCAGGATGCAATGCCTCACATATGTGGCCTCTCCGAGATGTCTTTACTTACCTAACAAAGGTGCGTGACAACCTTAGAAGACTGTTGCAAGTCAATGATAAAGGCGGGAAGGATAGAAAACATGAATACTTTATTTATGAAATAGAAATTTAAGATGTTGATTTGCAAAATGGGAAGGTTCAGTTTATAATTAGTGGTGTTACTTGCGTTCAAATATTAATTCAAGCACATGTACAATTATTTCGATTATTTCCTTATGGTTAAGTCAAACAAGGGTGAAATATTATCTATGGTGATTTAAGAGGGGCCTTTTTCAAAGCTTTAATGATTAATTATTTACATGGGGTGTCAATTATTCTTAACCAAGTTGATCCAATCAAATGAAATGATGCATATGTTTTCCTTTTAGTAGTCAAAAATTCAAAGATGCCCCGACATGTGTTCCAAAGTTATAGGATAATTATTGCACCTTATTGCAAGAAGGAAGGTGAGATAAACATGCCAATTAATCCAAAGATAGATAAGATAAGATAAGATATATTAATGTCTAATGAATGACCATAGAATTAGGTCAATGGGACTACAACCCAAACAATATACTAATGCGAGTGGGAAAACTCAAAAGAGTTCCCGGAGAAAGGAAAAGAACCAAAACAAATAGAGTAATAACAATATACTTTTACCTTGATTTTTGCAAAGGATAAGACAAAATAGCCTTTGGGGATAAAATAGGAAAACCACTTTTACCATTGATTAATGAAAAGGTACCTTATTTTTTCCAAGATACCTAAACTTTTGTGACCATGTCCGGGCCACTATCAGTAAGAAATTTCAATTCTTGATCAGTCATTTTTATGTTGGATATCCAAATCATGGACCATTTTGTTTAAAGTTCTCTTGAAAAGTTTTTGTATCTATGTGAACAAAGTTTTTCAACAAAAATACAAACCTACTCAATCAGAAACTACCGAGAATGTATCATAGCTTTCCCTATTAGTTTATTAGGCCACAGAGTGTTTTAAATTAAAATAAAACAAAATGGCATATTATATGTCTATAACAAATTAATTAGACAAGATATCTCATGTCATCCTACATTGTTTTTATTATATATGCATGAATTTTAAGACATGTCAGCTCTTACCAATTGTGCCACGCTTAACACTCATTGAGATAAATAAATTTTAGGGGAAAATTGCCATTAAGGAAACATGGTCCTATAGTTTAAATGGTACTTGATCACATAATACTACCCCATAGTTATCATAGTAATATCCAATAGTTGTCAAATTTTTACCAAAGAATGACCAATCACACCATGACATGTAAGATTCACAACTATTAACTACCTAATGTACAACTTACGTTCATGTACAAGTATTGTGTCAATCCAAAATTATCATTTTAAATTAGTTCAAATGTGACTTTCCATCTAATTAAACACACTAAAATAATATATATATATATTAAATACAAGATGAGTTGAGTGATGTGCCACCATTTTGGTGCCACTTAGATGCCAAGTTAAGGTGGACCACTACCGGTATACCTCCCATATACATCCTAATTCAAACTAATGAATAGGTATGGAAAATGTGGAATAGATATGATAAACACAATATCTTTCTACGTGATGTTGTTTCTAACAGTAATCTTATTTAGGGTTACATCTTGTTATCTTACTTTAGAGGATAAATCTCACATGATGATTCATCAACTACGTCAACGTAACATATACACTAACATATCAAAATGATGTGCACACAATGAACTTTATTTTGTTTACAACATAAACACATCCTCAAGGTGCTTGGATCCATTCCTCCATAGCTAGAATTGGATTATAAATGTAAATAGTAAAACCAATTAATTTATATCTCGCTAATGGAATAAAGATTTACACTTGGTGGTTTTATATAGGAATCTAAACAAAAATATATAATTTTGGTCAAGTACACATCACATTCATTGGATTCTAAACCAATAATTACCTACTTTGTTGACATTCTAATTGATGATTTGCATATGGTAAGCATAGCATATTAGAAACATCTATGTTGAACAATCAATTTGACCAATGATTCCATACTTCAAGGTTTTTGAACCTATACACAGGATAAGTGATTACCTAGAATTTTTAAGTATGCAATGGTTAAGGGTATTATTTAATGAAAAATTATAGATGAGACAATTTACTTTTATACAAGGAACCTAAAGCAGACACTAAAAAGAAAAAAGTTAGATGAAGGTGAAATAAACATAAATGTTCACAAATTCTATTGTTTGATAGACTTGAGATACAACAGACCATTCACCTCTAAACATCACGATTAGACTTGTTTGAACTATTCGGTGAAATGGATGGAAAATCCTTAAAATGCCAATCGACTCTAGCATAGACTCAAAACCTTTAAGCTTAAAATCTTAAAACTCAAAATTTAAAATTTTCTAGCATTTAAGTCAAGAAAATTTTAGAAATAATTTAACCAAACTTTAAAATTTTGAGCTTTCTATTATTGTTTGATGAAAAATGTAAAAATAACTTAAAATTTGCATTCATTTTTGTAAAAATCTTAAAATACTAATGTGTTGAAGTTAGAGGTTTACCCAGATCTAGCAAAGCTATAAAAATTTTCTCGGGATAGAGAAAATTATTATAGCTACTTCAGAGTTGACAAGATCCGTGAACTCTTGATATTTCTTAAAGAGTCATGTTTTATGTTTAAAAATGTAATTTATTCGTTTGTTAATTTTTCTATCTTTTAATCTAGATATTCACTCTCCCCATATTAGTAATTCTACAACAACCAAAATGTCGAATTTTCTAATAATTAGATAAGAATAACTTCCCTAAAATGACCACTCATATGAATGTTTCTCTCTAACTTAGATAATAATATACTTTCCTTTGAATTCAAAATCAATCGATTTACATTAATTAACTAACAGTTGCACAATTTTTTGAAAACAAACCTCAAACCAAAACCAAATTATAGTAGATTCTACATACCGAAAAAAATTAGACAATTTAAATGTGTGAAGGTCTTTCAATAGTAATTTTTATGAAATCTCAAATGAAATAACAAATATCATATGACATTACAAACTATACAATGGTCAAAAATTTCTAATGAAACTAAAACTTAAACCTAATTCATGATAGATTAGAGTTATGTAACCTCTTATCAACCATGGTTGAGAAGAAGGTCATCTACCATTTTGAACCCTCCTGGTGGAATCATGGGGAGCTAAGAGTACTCCATCAGCAAGCATACATCGAGGAATATAGCTTGGGTAGAGCTCCAAAACAAAATACATATCAATGTGGAAAAAATGTGAAGGTAGCTAGTCGAGGTAAGCATGTGATGAGTTTACTACGACTCAATCCTCGAAGCATGTGTAAACCAAGGTAGGATAATAAATTTCAATCCAAGAGAAATTCTGATATTACATATGGTATAAACCGACACCATCCACTTGGTGATTCACAAGAGTGGATGGAAAGTCATGAAGAATCAACTCCCATAGACCATGTCATGGCCCCGCCAAGTCATTAACCAAGCCATCTAGAAATTGTTAAATTCCATGACTTGTGAAGAAGTCCGCCACCATATTATCTCCTTGAAAGAAATGTTAAATGTTGAATTCAGAGAATTTTAAAAATAGATGTCCGACATGGCCAAGGATGATGTTGATTCTCCACACCTTGAATTTTCTTGATTTGATATTATTTTTGATGACCATTAAGTCCCCTTCTATGAAAATTCAATTGATCTCACAATTAAAAGCCAAATGTAGACCATGAATTGATGTTAAAACCTCCCCATCATTTCATGTCCTATCCAAGAGCTGTAAAGAACCAACATGAATCAAGGAGCTAGAAAAATCCCCGATGATTCATATAGCCCCAAAGATCCCTTGATTACACATCCCCATCATATTTTAACATGAAAAATTCAAAATTAAAGGGTTCCATTTGGCATTGTGAATTTTAACTTTGCTTTGTTATTAAGACACTACATTAATTCCATTAACAAGAGTAAAACATTATTATTCCATACATCTATCACGATTTATGAAATCTCTATTATATAATGCTATTTTCATTACTCATCTATCATCTATCTATGATCTAATGAATGCCATCATACAATAAAAAATATCATTATTAACACATATTTAGCATTGTTTCTCTTTTGCATCATGTTTGGGGACTTTCAACTTCCTACGCACCTAGGGATGGGTATCTCTACATTGCCTATCGTTCCTCCGAGGCTATTGCTCTTTCTTACTATAGTGGTCTCCATCGTTGTTGGTATGTCTAAGTCTTGCAATTTCTTGGCTCATTTGAGATTCGGATGGACCACATCCCACCTTACTGAGATACTCCATGTGCGTTCTTGCCCATCTCCTACAGAGTAAGTACGATCAACATAGAATCATCAATGTTTGGCTTATTAGCCAACCCACATATATATCAAAACACTTGTTTGAGGCATTCCGCATACCCCTAGGCTAGTTTAGAGTGGGATCTCATAGACTTCAAGTTGGGGAACACTAGCTCTACTGCATGGAGAGGGTTTTAAAATTTTGTTCTCTCCAGGAGGTTGAGACAGACGAACTCTTCATTTTTCAAGTGCCCAATGATCTTTGGGGTTACGTGCATCATCAATGACTATTATGGCTTCTTGATTCGTGTTGGTTCTTTCCACCTCCTGATGGGACATGCAATGATGTGGAGGCTTCAACATCAATTCATGGTGTACATTTGGCTCTTAGTTGTGACATTGATCGAATTTGCATTGAAGGGGACTCAATGGTTATCATAAAAGCTATCAAATTTGGAAAATTCATGGCGTCAAAAATTGACATCATCCTTGGCAATGCCCGACATCTGCTTTCCAAATACTCTAAATTCAACTTTTAACATTGCTTTTGAGAAGATAATAAGGTGGTGGAATCCTTCACAAATCATGAAACTTCAAAATTTTGGATGACTTGGTTAATGACTTGACAAGACCATGGCATGGTCTATGGGAGCTTCTTTTTCATGACTTGCACACCACTCATGTGAATCACCAAGTGGATGGTGATGGTTTATACCACATGTAAGCTCATCATTTCTCATGGCTTGGAATTTACTATCCTACATTTGGTTTACACATGCTTTGAGGATGGAGTCCTTGTAACTCTTCACACTCTTCCCTCACTAGCAGCCTTCACACTTTTTCCCAATTGTATATGCATTCTATTTTGTAGCTCTACCCTGGTATATTCCTTCCGATGAATACTTGGAATGAAGGACCCTTAGCTCCCTCGATTTCACTTGGCTAGTTCAAAACATGTGATGACCTTTTCTCAAGTGTGTCCGACAAGTGGTTACATCACGCTTTCTTGTCATTAATTGGGTTTAGGTTTTAGAATTCATTCAACATTTATGACCATTTTATAGGTCAAATGTCATAATATCATATTTATTTTGCATTTGAAGCTTTATAAAGGTTGCGTGATGAAAGAACTTTTTGAATTTAACTTGTCTAATTGTTTTCAACATGTAAAACTACTATGAAGTTGGTTTAAGTCCAAGGTTTTTTCAACAAATGGTGCAAATAATACTTAATTAATATAAATATGGTTGACTTTGAATTCAAAGGAAAGTATATAATTGTCTATGTTTGGAAAAAAAATTCATGTGAGTGGTCATTTTAGAAAAGGGATTCTATTCTCATTCTTAGAAAATTATGACATTTTTTTTGAAAAATTATTAATATGGGAGAATGAAGATAGAGATTAAAAATATAGAAAATGTATTTACATTTTTGTGGTTAAAATTATTAATATGGACAAAATTTTACGTTTTTCTAGTTTTGGTTAAACCTCCAACTTCAACACACTAATATTTTTAGTTTGATAAAAAAATGACTATAAATTTTAATTTTATTTTCATGTTTTTTACATCAAACTCATATTAAAATCTTGAAATTTAAAATTTGGTTAAATTGTTTGCATGGATTTCTCCGGACTAAACTACCCAAAATTTTAGACATAGACTTTTAAGACTTGTATGTTTAAAGGTTTCAAGTTTTGTGCTTGAGTCGGTTTCCATTTTGAGGCTCTATAGACCATTTCAAAGAGAACAGTTCAACTAGTCTAATCATGAAGTTTAGAGTCGAACGGTCTATGTATCTCAAATCTATCAAACAATAGCAATGTGACAATTTATCTCGTATTTCACCTTCTTCGACTTTTTTTTCAGCATTTGTAAGATTGTTTGTATAAAATAAAATTGTTCCATTTATAAATTTACCATTAAACTATAACCTTACCCATTGCATACTTAACAAGTGCCATGTAATGGTATGCCCCTACGTATAGATTGAAAAAACATTGAAATAGGGAATCATTAGTCAAATTTATTGTTCAACACAAATGTTTCTAAGATGCCTATGCTTACCATATGCAAATCAACAATTGGAATGTCAACAAAGTAGGCAATTATTGGTTTAGAATCAAATGAACTTGCTGTAGTAATTGATTTTTTTATCATTACTTTATGAGCTATAAAATGTGGATCATATTTTGCGAGTATATCTATATATCATCAACTAAATTTATTTATTTATGACCAACTTAATTATATTGAAATATAAGTGCTCCCGATAATTAAACTGCATTTAAGACATGTAATGGATAAGACAATTTAAAACTTGGAAACAAGAAAGATAATGTGTGAAGACTTTGATTTCTATTGGCACATGCCTTGTGATTGACCCAAATTCTATATTTTGGTTTATATTCCTTTATGAAACCACCATGTGTAAATCTTTATTCAACAATAAGATATAAATTAATTGGTTTTACTATTTATATCCATAATCCAATCCTAGCTATGGAGGAGCATTCCAAGCACTTAGAGGATGTGTTAATGTTATAAACAAAATAAATTTCAATGCGTGCACATCATTTTGATGTGTCAATTTATAGGTTGCATTAACAGAGTTGATGAATCACTATGCGAAATTTCTTTTCTAAAGTAATATAGCAAGTCGTAACCCCGAGTAAGCTCAATGTTGGAAACAACCACCCGTAGAAAGCTATTCTATTTATCGGCTCTATTCCACATGTGTCATATCTATTCTTTAGCTTGACCTGGGGATGTATATGTGAGGTATACCGGTAGTGGACCACTTTAATTTGGTATCCATGTGGCACCGAAATCATGGCACATCAGCACTTGGAATATATACCACACTTGACTCATCTTATGTTTAATATATATTTTTCATTTTGTGTGTTTAGTTAGATGAAGGTGAAATTTTAAATTGATTTACAATGAGAATTTTGATTGACATAATAGTTTTACATGAATGTGAGTTGTACATTGGGTAGTTAGTAATTGTGAATCTTACATGTCATGGTGTAATTGGTTAGTCTTGGGTAAAAATTGACAACTATTAGATAGTACTAGAACAACTATGTTGTAGTATTATGTGATCAAGAACCATTTCAACTATAGGACCATGCTTCCTTAATGGCGTTTTCCCCCTAAGATTGCTTTATCTCGATGAGGTCGAGTCCAACACAATTCATAGAGCTGACTTATCTTAAACTTCATGCATAGAAAATAACACAAACATGTAGGATGACATGAGATATCATATTTGATTGCAGTTGTTACAGATGTACATTATGTTTTTTTATTTAGTTTTAATTTCAAACTCTCATGTGGTAGTTTACAATGATAAACTAACATGTTGATTGGAAAGCCACAAACATTGTTAGTGTAGTTTACAATGATTAATTACACATCTTGATTGGATAGAAAACCACTAAGTAGTTTATAGTTTGAGCAAGTTTGTATTTCTCTTGAAAATCTTTCCACACAAATACAAAAACTTTGTCCACACAACTTTTAACAAAATGGTCCATGATTTGGATATGAATCATAAAATATGACTAATTGACAATTAAGATTTCTTGCAATAGTGGTTACACATGCGTGGATTAATAAAACAATTTTTTTAAAACGTGGCTATAAAATGAGGTTTATAAATGAGGCACATCAATTATTTTATTCGGGGATGCTTCTTAATGGCGTATATTAATGAAATATAAAACTAGTTAGAAAACGTGGGATGCTTCTTAATGGTGTCACTTAATGTACAAATTCCACGATTCTACCAAGTAATAGAATTTTTCAATAACCAATACCTCGAGTGAGAAAATGGTCCATTACATATGTAATATGTATGTGTATAGAAAACAATTTCTTAATTTTTTATAGCACCACATACACAAATCTTCATTTTTCTATCATGTTCCCATTTTGGTTTCTAGTAATGTATGACTCTTATTGTTGATGCTTTGGCTTCACTCTTCTTTCCCTATAGATGGAGCTAGCAATGGATGAAAAATGTCAAAAAAAAATGCTCACACATATGAATCCAAAAGAATATTATTTATTGCTTCTCTGCGAAGAAACAATATTAATCACTAGAAATATGATATTTATTGAAACAAAGCATATAATATCTCCTTCGTAGGTCTCGAACACATAGAACTACTATTGTGCCTAATTATCTTCAACCTTTCCTCATAGAGTGTTACACATAATGAAAGAAACTAATGCTATTAATAGATTACAAACATGCAACTTATTCTAAAAGAATTGCATGTGGTTATGAGTGAAAGACTATAAAATTGCTAAAAATAACTTAAACATTATTTCTCTTAACTACATAATAAGTCAACTACATAATTTTAAAATGTGGTGGCCATTTCTTATGTCTAATAAGTGTTATCGGTATGAAGTTCACCTTTGATCTAGATAGGATATCTAAATCTAACTTCGGCCAAGACAATGGGATCTCCTCTCGAGTTGAGGTGTGTCGACCGAGGAGAACCTCTAGAGCATGTTGGTTCCCTTGATGGATCACCTAAAACTACCAAATATGAACTGAAATAACTGAAAGTGGAAAAGGGGTGATACACCAAATTTTTAGGAAACTCAAATCCACACAAGACGCACTAATTAACTAACAAAGACCTACAAGCCTCACTTTAATTGTAGTTTAACTTGACTTTGACACTCACAAAAGGCATGCACAAGTTCTCAGTCAAGCATGGGAGGGTGTATTTCCACTTCCAAGCTGATTGATACACTAAATCTGCACTTAAATGACCTATAAAGCTTCACAAAAACCTTAAAAGAGGTGTTATAACAGTTCACATGCATGCAAAGGAAATAAATATTCACTAAACATACCAATAAATTGTTGTGACACACTTTTAAAAGCTGCAAGTGGAGAAAATCAGTTTTTATTCATCAAATAGGTGATATGGTACAAAACTAGCATGACCTAAGCACATGACCAGAACAATGAGCTCCCTAATGCTCTTGTAAAAGCAAAATTTAAATACAAAATCCCAATCCCCAAAACTCTCCAAAAATAGCACAAGCATCCTAAAATAATTTTCCACATGTTTGACTTTTTCCTTCTTACAAAAATACAAATTTTTAATGAACACAAGGCTGAAAATAGCCTACTCAGGTCCACTCTCCACCTTCATTCAAGTTGTATTTGACTTATTAACTCCTTCCATGTATAAAAAAAGTGGCCAGACATGCTCAAAAATTTAAGGTAGCTTAGAAAAAATAAGGAATTTTTTGAGTAATCAATTGTAAAAGTGGTGTTCCTATTTTATCCCCATAGGTTACTTTGTCTTATTCTTTGCAAAAAGTAAGGTACAAGTCTATTTTTGCACTACTCCATCTTTGGATTAATTGGCCTATTTGTCTTATCTACTTTCATGCATGAAGGTGAAATAATTAGCCTATAACTTTGGAACACATGCCCTAGCATCTTTGACTTGCGGACTTTTGAAAGGCAAACACATGCATCATTGCCATTTCATGGGATTAACTTGGATAGTCATAGTTAATACCCCATGCAAGTAACTAATCATTAAATATTTGATAAAGGTTCATCCCTCGAGGTATTGGGAAGGAATAAGGTTTTAAATGATTATTAACTATGGTTAGATAGCCATAGCTAATCTATCACCCATGTTTGACATAGCCCGAATTAGGGTCAAAATGCTAAAAGTGCCCAATTTTTGTCATTTTGCACATTTGGATGGTTCTGAAGACTCTACAAAACCCTACCATGGCCTCCATGTTCTTTTGAGCTGTATCTCACTAGTTCTTTGTGTTTCTAGCTTGAGATAGTGGGAATCATGTTTTTCTTTTCCGACTGGTTAAGCTTTCAGGGCTGGTCGCGCTTTGTTGTTATAGCCAACAAAGGGTGTGAAGCTCAACCTTTTGGAAATGTGCTCGAGCTTAAGGATTTATGTCATTGACACTTGAGATTTTGGTTACCTTACGGATGTGGGGAAACTCTATACATTTTGTCACCATTTCTTTTGTTATGAGGTGTACTTTTGACATTCGAGATCTACATCATACACGATTTAAGTGCATTTTTTTATCAATTAGCATTCACTGGTGGAGCTCTTACCTTGTCGTTAACTCAATGTGCCCTACTTTTCAATGGATAATGCGTATGTTGTAACTTGTTGAGGGTATTTTCCTTTGAGGATTTCCTCTCGTGAGTAGCTCGACCATTCTTTCTCATCTTTGTGTATTATGGCTCGCTAGCTCTCCATATTCGAGCTCTAGGCATTTGAAGGAATCAGGTTTTAAAATGATAATTAACTATGGTTAGATCACCATAGTTAATCTTTTACCCATTTTGGACTTAACCCAAACTAGGGCCAAAACCCTAAAATTTCCAAACTTTTGTCATTTTACGCATTTGGATGCATCTGAGACTCTATAAAACCCTACCATTGCCGCCATGTTCCTTTGACCTAGTATCTCAACTTCTATGTTTCCAGCCTGAGATAGTGGGAATCTGGTTTTTCTTTTTGATCTAGATAAGCTTCTATTGGGCTGGTTGTTCCTTCCTGATATGGCTGACCATAGGTGTGAAGCTCAAGCTTTTGGAAATCTGCTTGAGGTCAAGGAGCTCTGTCATTAACACTTGAGCTTCTGGTTACCTTATGGTTGTTGGGAAAAGTTTGTACATTATTGTAGCCATTGTTCTTATTTGTAATTTGTGTTTGACCATATACTTGTGTTGTGACTTTCTTTTAATTCCTTCATACATGTACATTGAAACTATATGTACCTATAGAGTATAGATATTTTTTTTAGGTTCTTGAATGTTCATTTTAACATTGAATCTAGTAATTTACTTTATTGAATGATTACTTCTTCCTTGCATACTTGTTTATCTTTCTTTTCATGGATTGAAATTGTATCTTTGATGAGCTGATTTGAACCTGAAGATTGCAATTTACATGGCTATCCTGGAACTTTATAAAATCTGAAAAGGATGATTTAGTTTCTGCAGCAATGTTTTTTCCGTTATCATAATCGATAATGCATATACATATAAAACTGGCAACATGAGAGATCAGTTACCCCGAGCTCTAACCCCTTTCCATTTTTTCCTTTCAAGTACTTGGAGCAGCAGCTTTGAGAAGTCCAAAAACTTGGAGCGACCTTCAAACTTAGGTAATGATGGCTTACTCATCCCTCACGCTTTTATCTTTGTATTTATATGCATTATCTTCTTGATCATAGCCATATCCCACGCTTTACATGGGATCAATGTACTATTTATTTATGAATAAATGAAATTATATTTTTCTATGAGATTTTTAATTTTCTTTTCCATAATCATGATGTCAAATAAACTTATAAAACTTAACACATAATGTAATTTCACTTAACCATAAGGAAATAATCTGAATTAATTGTACTTGCACTTGACTTAATCTCCAAAACACAAGTAATGTAATTGATTGTAAATTGAACCTTCCCATTCTGAAATTCAACATCTACAATTGCTATTTTAGAATTAAATCCATGGCATATGCTATCCTTCTTGCCTTCATCAAGGCCTTGTAATGGTCTTCGGTGGTTATATTGATGATACATGTTGGAAGTTTCCTATCCGAATTACATCCAAAGAACCGAACTACAAACTCCAAGAAGTTCATGAGAATAGTAAAGATAGATGGGGAGGTAGAGATAGAGGATAATTTTGATCTAGATGACTAGCTGGGATACACAACCACCAACATGAACAACGAGGAATAAGTGGAAGAAATCATTAAGCTATTTCAAATCAATATCCATATTAAAAGGACTAAGGTAAATCCTTTGGATGATACTTATTCTCAATGTAATTTTATTTTTGATGTGGTTGTAAATAATGTTATGAGAATCCACATCATTATCCTTTGGGATGGGTGAAGAAGGATTTAGAATTTTAGACAACATAAATATGTTAGTTCAAGTTTGGGATCAATTCTCAATATATAGATGTTTTAGAAGCTGATGTAATTTTACTTGATGCCTTTGATGTTGTTTTTAATACTCCTTACTTATATATTAGGGATGCAATATTCATGAGAAGGAGAATCAATACAGATAGGTCAAGGATGGAGTCGGGCTTATTCAACATCTACGAACATGAATGTAACCCAAAACTTGCTTATGGTATGTGTTAACCAAGCGAAGTGCCTAATTTTAGAAAATCATAATAATTGTTTTTTTTTGAAGGATAAACAAGGTGGGGTAGAAATTAAAATGTTTCTCACCAAAGGATAATGGATTTGGATAGCATAATTCATTATTTTTAGAATTTTTCCAAACTCCCAATGGGTTACCACCAAAATGAGAAGTAGAGCATAAGATTCAAGTGTTTTCGAGTCTCGTCTACCAAGTATCGGGTTGTATAGGAGATCCTTGTTGGAGAGTAGAGGTAAAGAAAGAACTCCAAGAGCTATTAGGCCAAGGGATGATATGCCCAAGCACCTTGCCACATGGTTCGCCTATTGTGATGGTGCCAAAGAAGGATGTCTCGGAGAATGTGCATCGACTACCGTGTTTTGGAAAATATTACCATTAAGAACATATATCCACTTTCATGCATAGATGATCTTTTGCACCAACTTCAACATGCAAAGTTATTCAAAAAGTCAAATCTCAAGTTTGGTTATCACCAAGTTATGATGAAGGAGGAGGATATATAGAAGACCGCATTAAAAAAGATAGGGTTTGTATGAGTGGTTAGTACTTCCATTTGGTTTATGTAATGCATCTAATACATTTATGGGATTGATGAATGATGTATTAATGGAATTCATAAATACATGTGTCATTGTATATTTAGATGATATTCTGATTTTTAGTGCCACATGGGAGGAATATCTAACACATTTATAGCATGTCTTGCAATTTCTCAAGGAGAAATAAATGTTCTGTAACATGAATAAGTGTTAATTTGCCAAACAATCACTTATCTATATTGAGAACGTGGCTAGAGCAGGATAGCTATGAGTGGATCCAAAGAAGGTGGAAGTCATCATAAATTGGTGAACACCAATAGAGCCACATATACTAGGAGTTTTGTGGAAGAAATATAATACATTAGGAAGTTCATTACGAGATTCTCCTGCACGCTGCAACACCTCTATCCGCAAAGTGGTTGAAAAGAGTAAGGGTTTTGACTGGGTAAAGAACAAGACTAGGTTTTTGAATTTTTAACATACAAAATTATACATACTCCAATACTTGCTCTTCTTGGTTTGCAATAGCTCTTTGAAGTAGAGATAGGTTCCATCGATTATCGTATGGGACTAGTGTTGATATAGGAGGTAAGTCAAGATGTTATCATTCTGAAAATTTCACTTCAGCAATCAAGGGATATTCAGTATACGATGAGGAAATGTATGCACTAGTTTAGGAAATAAAGAAATAGAAACATTATTTTTTTGGTAAAGAAACCATTGTGCACACTGACCACCAAAACCTCTCCATTGTTTGCAAGCACAATCTAAATTTTTGTATACAAGGCACTACAATTGGATGGGGTTCCTCCAATAATTCCATTTGGTGATCAAATACAAGAAAGGTAGCACAAATTTGGTCATAGACATGTTGTCTAGGCTGTCCACACAAGAGAAAATTTCTAGTTTTGCCACTATCTCTCATGTCGAGCCCTTCACGAAGGAAGCTTATGGAGAGGCATATGCTCAAGAAAAATATTTTGGGGTGACATCATTAGTTATAGTCCAAGTAGGCTGAAAAAGATAGGTATTGATTATTTTTATCTCAAAGATGGGTTGTTCGACCGATGGGGGAAGCTTTGTGTGCCAAAAGAAGAAAGGCTTCTATTGATGAGGGAAACACATATCTCAAAAGTATTAGGACATTTTGGTGTTGAAAAAACCATGGCCCACTTGCTCAACTATGTTTATCGCCCAATATTTAAGAAAAAGTATCTAAATTCATAAGAGGATGTAAACTTTGTTGTACAAGAAAAGCTTAAAATCGGAAGAAAGGATTGTATATGCCTTTATCGGTCCCCACTTGATCATGGGAGGATATCTCTATGGATTTTATAGTAGGACTACCTATATATGGACATGGCCATGATTTCCATATCTTGTAGATAGATTTAAGATAATGTGTGTTTTATGGCATATAAAAAGACAATAAAAGGATGTGAGGTAGTTCAAATATTTTTGCTAATGTATGTATGCATTTTGGTTTGCCAAATATTCTAGGTTCTTGGGACATTTTGGACTACTTTGGGGGACAAGATGGAACACAATTTTATAGAGACATTCTGACCTTCCATCCCCAAATGGATGGGAAAATAGAGGTAGTGAATAGGAATTTGGTACAACGGATTAGAGGGTATAATAGCAAATATCCACGGACTTGGGACGAGTCCTTAGCCTACATTCAACATTCCTACAATAGGGTGGTACATAAATCTAGTATGTAATCACATTTTAAAATATTTTAGGATATCTACCTACCAATCCACTTTGACATGATGGTTGACAATATGAAGAAGGAGAAATACATGATTCGGAAAGTGACTAGAGCAGCGAAGTTCGTTGAGAGGATCCGACAAATCCATCTCAAGGTGAAAGAACAATTGGAGAATTCTCAAACCAAGTACAAGGCTAGACATGATCAACATCAGAGAGCACAAAATTCATGTTGGAGACAAGGTTTAGCTATACTTGAGCAAGAAAAGACAACAAGGTCAAACAAGAAAACTCAAGTAACTACATGGTATGAACCCTTCACCGTACCTACAAAAGGTTGAGAAAATTCTTTCAAAATTTGTTTGCCACACTTTATGTGGATGTACATGGTAGTAAATTGTGAGAAATTGCACCTATATGAGCCATCTATGCTTAATGAGGAAGAAAATGTTATTTTCTACCTTCTATAGAGGATTGCATCTTGGATTTTAGGGGTGAGTTAGAGGAGGATGTAGTATCGTAAATGAAGGTCGGGAAATAAGGAGTTGTCCACATGAGTCTTCGCAGGTTGGAATCAAGGGGAAGACACCAAGGCAAAAACCAGTGGTATGTGAAGGAGAAAATGAGGGAATTGTTTCCTCATCTACTCCTCCACAAAAGTTTTGTGGGGCAAAATCCTTTTGAGCAAGGGAGTTGTGATCCATAAGGATCGAGAAAAACATAACTTCATCAAAGCAAAAAAATGAAAAAGAAAAATAAGAAGAGACAAAAGAAAATGGTTATGTGACAAACTAGACTCACATGCGATGATTGCATAACCCCCTATGCATTCATCAAAAGTCCCGTCACTCATTAAAACAAAGAAAATAAACACGTGAACATTTACGGATTTTGAACGTATGGGATCTATCTCTTCCTATTCTCTAGTACACGGGAGGACATATGGAGAAAGCTATAAATACAAGGGGAGAATGTAGAATTGAGCACGAATTGATGGGAGAAGTGAGCAAGAAACCAATGGTTCTTTAATTGATTTGTAGAAGCAAGTTGTATGAGCAGAGCAAACAACTAAGGAGGGTGGAAGTAACATTGTTGTCTTTCTTCAGCTTTTTATAATCTGTAATCATTTTAATTGGCCAATCTAAGACTAGGAAGAAAGAGCAATTTCTCTTCTTACGGGTTATCCCTCAAACAAGGGGTTTTTCAGATAAAAATATTGTAATTTTGTGTTGAATTATTCATCTTATATTTTATGCAAGTAGTTCTAAGCACTAGAATTCATCCACTAAGTTTCAGAATTATCATTTTCATGTAAATTGGAAGTAGGAATAGCAGTTGTGTGGTTTTGTAAGTTTTCAAAGTATAGATTTGCGAGATCACCGGTACAGTTCCTTCTGCCTCTTGAGGGATATTAGTTAATGTTCTAAGCTGATGTTGATACCATAAAAGTGTAATTTCCAGTTTATCGCTAAGGTTTCTAATATTGTTCAATATGTTATAAAAATAAGATTATTTTTAATTGGGTGTTGGTGTATTTTCAGATCTGATTTTTAGGGTTTTCTTGTTTAAACCCTAGAAAAGGACATTACATAATCTCTCATACATTTGGAAAATGAGATAGTATTACCTTTTGAGACTCTAAGGAGGTATTTTGTATTATGAATGATTTAGTGACTCAAGTCCATGGTAGGCTCATTTTGTATAGGAAGAACATTATTTCTCTTGATATGAGATCCATATTAAAAATACTTTCCTCTCATTTTAGGGTGGAATAGTTAGATGCTGCACCATAAGGGTCTACTGTACATTGCATTTTATTTGTTAAATATGAGCTGAATTTTCTGTAGAAACAAAAAGTGTCATGTAACATATTGTCATAAGCATATTGAGGCAACCCTTGATATATTATTGGTTATTTCCAAATTATATAATCCGAGGATATCTTTGTCGACATAAGTTGTTAAGTAGATTAACCTTTTTGTAGAAAATCTGCAGTCTTATACAACAAACAACATAAAAGAAATAAATAGAACAATTAAATAACTTGCATAAACAGAAGAATATTTGAACCAACACTCATGTTGTAGCAGATATCCATTAATAAAAGCTTCATCATACTCGAGCTTTGGCTCTTTATAATCAAGTTGCATGCGGTTGTTTTCAATGCACATCCTTACTTGCTTGTAAAACAATAACAAACTGCTGCTAATAAATAAGCTTCTACAGCTCTAAAAATAGAGCATTCTAAAATTAAACTCTTGCTTTAAAATAGTTACATGTTGTGCAATAAATTATATTTATTATTTGAATTAAATCTAAGCATAAAATAGGAATTTAACTAAAGCAAGACTTATGCTAAACTAAAGCAAATCAAATCTATTTTTAATCCTTCCAAAATAGCTACGGTTCGAATTAGCAATGCATGGTGCATGCATATTTCCAACACTTCCCCTTAATTTCAAACTATAGCTTTCACTCTTTTCGAGCTTCATTTGATTTTTAAGATCTTCCATGCGCAGGATCAAAAACTCCCAAATAGTCTCTCAAATATTCAAAAACTTATTTTGCCAAAGCCTTTGTAAAAATCTGCAAACTGATATTCAGATCTACAAAATTCAATATGAATTTCCTTGATGTTTACCAGCTCCATGCTGAAATGATAACTCGTATCAATATGCTTGTTCCTCTTATGAAAAACATGATTTTTGGACAACGCTATGGCTGAGTTGTTGTCACAAAAAATCTGCGTAGCTTCCTCTTGTTTATGTTATAAATCTATCAACACTCTTCTCATCCAAACAACTTGACATGCTGCTCTTGTTACTACTACATACTCTGCTTCTGCTGAAGATAATGTGACAATGGGTTGCTTCTTTGATGCCCATGAAACCACTCTTGTTCCAAAGTGAAAATTATAGCCGAATGTGCTTTTTCGATCATCTATACTTCCAACTGTCACTATCTATATAACCAATGAGTTTGAACTCATTTGAATTTGAATAAAGAATTCCATGATTCCTTGTTCCAGGGACATACCTCAAAATTCTTTTTCCAGCTTGCCAATGTGAATATTTTGGAGATTCCATGAACTTTTATATGAGGCTCACACCATACATGATATCAGCCTCATGGCCATCAAATACATAAGACTTCCGACCAACTTTTTAAACAATGTTGGATCCATAAATGATCTTTCATCCTCTTTGATCAACTTCAAACCTACTACTCAAGGGTGTTGAAATTGGCTTACAATTCAACATGTTAAACCTTTTCAAAACATCATTTGCATACTTTTCTTGTGAGATAAAAACTTCACTTTCTAATTGTTGAACTTGAATGCCCAAAAATAATGCATAAGACCAAGATTTGTCATCTCAAACTCCTTCATGGCTGATTTGAATGACTCTGTAGATAGATTTCTAGTAATGATCAAATCATCTACATATAAACAAACAATTAAAATTTTACCATGCTCATTTATCTTGGTGTATAAGGTAGGCTCACTTCTGCTGCCCTTACTAAAACCATTCTCAATCAAATAATAATCTATTCTGTTGTACCAAGCTCTAGGTGCTTGCTTGAGGCCATAGAGCGTTTTCTTCATTCTCGTATACTTTTCCTTCATGACCTTCTATCTCATAATTTTCTGGCTGATTTACATAAACTTCCTCTTCAAGGAATCCATTCAAGAATGTTGATTTAACATCCATCTGATAAATAGGCCATTTGTTTTGATCTGCAATTGCTAAAACCATTCTTACCGTGTCTAAACGTGCTACTGGTGCAAATGTTTCATTATAGTAAACTCCATATTGTTGCGTAAAACCTCTTGCAACTAGCCTTGCTTTGTGTTTCTATACTTTTCCATCAGCATTGTATTTTTTCTTGTAGACCCACTTGACTCCTATCACGTCCTTTCCTTTTGGAAGATCCATCAGCTCCCATGTCTAATTCTTCTCTATAGCATCGATCTCATCATCCATGGATTTTTCCCAAACTTCATTCTTTATAGCCTCTTCGTAATATACTAGATCTACAACCTGAGAAAATAATGCAAAAACTGAAAATGAATTAGTTGTATCAACATTATAAATCTACTTAGAATTCTTGTTTTCACAATGCTTGCAGACTATTCAATCCATGACTACTTTATGGTGGAGTACCTTCTCGGTGTTCTCTCGTGGTGTGTCTTCCATGGCTGAAGATGGATGAAATCTTGGTGACCTCCCAGTGTAGATGGAGGTATAGCTTGTGCTAGAACTTGTGGTGCATGTCCAAGATTTATAGATACAATACCTTGTTGCTCTAAAATTTCATCTCGCCATATCATCATGTGGAATAGTTGTTTCTATACTCACTATTTTCTCTATACATCCATCCCATTCTTCATTCTCAATAAACTATACATCTCTATTATTCATAACCTTTCAATGACTCGGATTATACAACTTACGCTTTTATATTCTCTCGAATACCCAACAAAAATACACTTTTCTCCTTTGTTGTCCAACTTTTCCTTAGCTCATCAAGTACATGTGCATATGATACATAACCAAACACTCGAAATGTAAAACATTGTGTTTCCTGTTAGTCCATGCTTGTTGAGGAACCATGTTCCTAAAAGTTTTGTTGGACACCTATTTAAAATATAAATAGAAGTTGCTACTGCTTTTTCCCAATAATCATTTGGAAGATGTTTTTCCTTCAACATGCTTCTCACCATCTCCATGATGGTTCTATTTTTCCTCTCTGCCACACCATTCTACTACTCACTTGTGGTGTATACCTGGTAGTAAACTTCTTGTGTATACCATGATATATGCAAAAATTCATAAACTCATTAGAAACATACTCACCTCCTCTGTCTGTTCTTTGAGAACTTTGATGTAGTATCCACTTTGCTTCTCCACTAATGCCTTGAACTACTGAAATATATTAAAGGCATCTGATTTATTTCTCAAAAAATAAACCCATGTCTTCCTTGTGTAATCATCAATGGATGTCATATAATAAATACAATCTCCCATAGAAGTTGTCGAATAGGTCCACATAAATCTGAGTGTACAATCTCAAGTGGTGCACTTGCTCTTGTTGTTTTGCCAACCGGGAACGAATCTCTATGTTGCTTCCCCAAAATACAACCTTCACATAACCTTTCCGGTTTCTGAATCAATGGCTAACCTTTAACCATATTCTTTCTATGTAATAAATTCAAACTTCCAAAATTCAAATATCCATACCTTAGATGTCAAAGCCATGATTCATTCTTCATGACTCGAATGAAAAGCTAATTGTGTTCTTTCAAGACAGACTCAACCGTATTTGCATAGGAACAAACACAAGATTTACTTTCTGCAAAGGCAGGACCTGATTTTCATTGGTACAAGAATTTGTTACATCAGCACAGACTCTTTACCTTAGTGCAAACTCTTGTGTTTGAGCGCAGGACTCAACAAAAGCTGATTTGGCTTAGCGCAGGACTTGGCTACAAACTAAGCTGCTAATTTTGCTGCAAACAAATCTGATTTTTTTTTTTCAGGTTTTAATATCAATGGGAACATCCTATTGCTGCTCATCTTCACTTTTTCAATTAACTCGAGTGCTAGGAGCTTTTCCACATTCACGCACTCATTGTTTTCCATATAGACTCGGTATCCTTTCTGTACTAGTTGTCCAATACTCATAAGGTTATGTTTCAAACCTACAACATAGTAAACATCTTGCATACTTGTTTGCTCCCCCTGTCTTACTAGAATACTAACCATGTCTTTTTTTTTTTTACAGACAAATGTTGTTATTTCCAAGAGTTACATCACTCTTAACTGAATCATCCAAACTAGAAAACAAATCTAGATTACCTGTCATGTGATTACTGCAACCTGAATCCAAATACCATACATCACATGGACTCTCTTTTGACAAATTACATTCAATAGGGGATAAAGAAGGTATTGCTTCGGCAATCCTTGTGCATGTAATAAACATAGGTTTAGAAATAGAACTTCCAACCTGATTTTGATTTTGCCTCTCCTGATCATATTGCTTTTTCTTGCAATCATAAGCATAGTGCCCATACTTTTTGCAATAATGGCATTGAACATGAGACTTATCTTGTCTCTGACCATAACTCTGTTCTTAATTCTATCCTCTTCCACCCGAGCTTGATGAACCACTTCCACGTCCTCTAGATGGACTTCTTCCTCTACCTCTTGGCTGAAACTACCTCTTCTTTTTGCCACGACTACCTGATGTTTGAGATGCAAAATCCTAATCTACACTTGCATGTGATCGATTCATCCTTTTTCATTATTTATTAATGATGTATGCAACTCATCAATAGAAAACTGACTCAGATCCTTAGTTTCTTCAATAGGAACAACTAAAGGATCAAATTTCATAGGCAAACTTCTAAGCAATTTTTCAATAATGTTTCTATCTTCAAGAGTCTCACCAAGGGATTTGATTTGATTGACTAAGCTAACTACATAATTAAAAAATGATTCTACGTAATCTGAATCTTTCATTGCTAAATTCTTAAAATCTCTACAAAGTAACTCGTAGCTTGACAATTTTTACTTTCTCCTTACCTTGATATAGAACTTATAACGTGTCCCATGCAGTCTTTGCTTGACTGGCTACTACCACTCTCGGAAGAATGCTTTCATGCATTGCCTAATGAATATAGAAAAGAGATTTGCCATCCTTCTTTCGTAACTCCTTCAAAGTATCTTTCTTTGCCTAAGAAAGTACAGTATATATTGCTGCATCCGCGTGCTCTGTGTACCCACCTTCAATGATCTCCCATGTGTCTTGAGATCTGAATAGCGCCTTCATGGTCAACAACCAATATTCATAATTCTTTTCATTAAAATGTGGTGTCTCGTGATGTCGGATGTAGAAGCCATAGCTTGCTACCAATTTAATAAGTTTTTGGAAGAACCTCGCTCTAATATCAATTTGTAAAAATCTACAGTCTTATAAAGCAAACAACATAAAAGAACTAAACAAAACAATTCAATAACTTACATAAATAGAAGAATATTCGAACTAGTACTATTGTGCGTAATCTCCATTAATAAAAGCTTCATCATACTCAGAGCTTCAGCTCTTTACAATCAAGTTGTGCGTGCAGCTGTGTGCTTTCAATGCACATCCTTACTTGCTTGTAAAACAATAACAAACTGCTGCTAATAAATAAGCTTCTACAGCTCTAAAAATAGAGCATTCTAAAATTAAACTCTTGCTTTAAAACAGTTGCATGCTATGCAATAAAGTAGATTTATTATTTGAATTAAATCTAATCCTAAAAATAGGAATTTAACTAAAGCAAGACTCGTGCTAAACTAAAGCAAATTAAATCTATTTTTAATCCTTCTAAAATAGCTACGGTTGGAATTAGCAATGCATGGTGCATGCATATTTCCAACATTTTCTTCTTGGGGGAATTGACCAACTTCAGGATTGCCTTTTGTAATGCATTCAAAAGTAACAAGAATGATAGTGCATGCCACATTATAGGTTTCCACGTGCAATGCTTTAATTTACCTTTTATTTCCTTTGATGCAGCTGCAGCTTCTGAATAATGGGTTTAGATTGTTGAAGGTCAACGACATCCACATTTACAGTACTTGCAGGTCATACTACAGACTTCAGAACTCTTATATGATAAGTGCAGTTATATATGTTGACGGAAAGTATACTGGGGCATGAAGCATTTCCATTTCCTAGTCTGAAACCTTGATTTCTTATACCTTGATATTCTTGTTTTCTTATCAATGCACCTTTACAATTACTCAAAATGAGGGTGTCGTGGAGAATTTTTTTGCAGAAAATTGTAATGCCAGTAAGAAATCTGATAACCATGCACCAGAATTATAGCCGGTTCTGAAATTTTATCACTCTACGACGTTAGTAATATATTTTTTTTCAAATCTAATTTTGTTTATTCCCATTTGTAAGCCTAAAGTACTATGCAGGTATTAGTTTCTGGCCCTGGCCAGCCTACTGGAGTAAAGCCTGGAAAAAACAGCCAACAACAAAACGAGCGTACATAACTGCTATAGCTCCCTCGGACTCCCATGAAAGATAGTGATTCCATCATCTTACAACATGACTGGGTCAATTTTTAAAAGGTCAGTAGGCTGTTGCCATCAGAGACCGTATATTTAGAGATGATGAATCACTGAAACTATACCATGAGGTGCCTTATAGTTCTAATCTGTAAGCCAGAAGCATGCAAGGGAAGCCTTTTTGTCCGGCAAGGGGACACATAATTTTCAATACAATAGCCAAAACCGGAGTGCCTAACAAGACTAGTTTCTCTGAAGCTATAATAATGACATACATTTAGAGTTGTGCACATAATCACAATCATAACAGCAAAAAACAAATTTAAAATTTAGGGAATGAGATCATTAAGTAGTATCTTTAAGTAGTATCTTTCCTATGCAAACCAGAACCATCTCAAACAAATTAGTGATGTGATTTATTGTTTTACTGTGAAGTGCCCGAAAGTTCTAATGTGTAAACAAGAACCGTGCAAGGGACGTCTTTATGTCCAACTATCATGCTCGTATAAGGGGACAGATAATTACTGATTTTTAAGACAATGACCCAAAACCGGAGTACCTAACAAGACTAGCTGTTTTCAAGCTAGTTTTTCTCATATAAGCTATAATAATGACATACATTTAGAGTTGGGAACATCCTCTCAATCACAACACAAAACAAATTAAAAATTTATTTGGGGAATCGGATCATTAAGTAGTATCTTTTCTATGAACCTTACCAAAAATATGTAGAGCTAGGTGGCTACATAAAACCATGTTTAACCTGCATTTTTGTAAGAAAAGCAACTGGAACTTGTACTGAATTTTCTTAATTACTGTAGGAAATTCTCTTAGCTGATATCTTGTGTTTAATTTAGCTTGGAACTCCTATATCAGAGTGTCTCTATTTTGATAAAGCAGGTTCAGATTCTCCTTCATTGATCTTCAGTGTTTGTAACAAATTTTGAATTCACTGCTACGTGAGATACATATCTAGATCATCTCTGTAGTGGAACCTGCATAAAAGTATAGATATGCATATTTTCTTAATTTAAAACATTAATCAAGAGATTATATTGAATTCCATCTTGGGTTCAAGTCAATGCCCAAAACGTCTTCTTGCTCAATGTTCTCAAAAGAAAGCAAGGGATGTAATATATTCTGAAAAATCGATAGATTGAATGCAGGATATCTGCCAAAGGAACTTACAAGATTTTGCACTATGATGTACACTTCAGTGAGATAGCGGAAATTTGACAATTGGTGTAATGTCCCTTTCTAGGGCTGAAACTGTAAATCAAGAAAACCACACAAACCCCAAGTAAAGTAAATTCTTATTTTTATAACAGCAGTTTTAATAGTCCTCAAACCCTAGTAGCTAACTGTATTGGGACTATAATTCGCTATATAACCATGTACAACAGCTGAAAATACTTGTTAACTATAATTATTTCAAGTACGAGAACAATATCCATTCAATTTGTTTCAAAGAAATGAAGAAAACAAGAGATAATACCCAATTGTAATTAAATTTATGACAGCGGTAGGGAAGCCACAAACAAGGGCTGAAAATGATAGATAAACTCCTCCAAAAATAACCAAATTATAGATTCCATCCTTATAAAATATGATAAATCAAAATATCAAAGAATAAATGAGTTGTGTGCCCTAGAAGGCATCAAATCACACTCAAACCCTAGTTGCTCCCTAGGAGATGAGCTTCAAAATTATGTCAAAGCTCTTGTAATTCTTCTTCTTGATGCCCTTGATCTTGATCAGCAAGAGAGTCTTCAATAGATGTCTTCAATTCACCAATTTGAAGAGTTTTTGTTTTCCACTAAGCCACGTAGAAGGGTTTCGTCCTCCTTGGATGCCACATAAGATGGATTTCATCCTCAAGTGGAAAGGAATTGAGCAATCAGCCCAAAAACTTAATTTAAGCGTATATTATCCAAATATGATATCCAAATGAGGCCAAACAACCTCCTTTTATATCCCTTGGTTGGTGCCAAGACCCCTTGGGTGAGAACCGAGCTCTTTAAGCTTCATTATTTCTTCTAATCTCTTGTTGGGGTCTTATAACCCTAATCAACTTGCCTTAAGGAGTGAAACATCAAATAAAAACATTTAAAATAATAAAAAAACTGAAATGAACTTCAATTACTTCCCTTGTTCAATTATTCTTCTTGGCCACAGGGAGAGAGTGACAAGAAGTCCTAATTCAACATTAATTTGAAAAAGGGGCATTATTGTCTTCCCTTCCCAAAATGGTTATTCCTTAAGCAATTGGCAACTTGGCTGATCTGAAAACTTGATTCCTTCTTCCTATCATGTAATACCACATCTTGAAATGAATTAGGAGGTGGCTTCCTGACAAGGCATCCGCTATCACATTGTTTTTTGTCTTCACCTATTCCATATCAAAATCATATGCTTGGAGTCTACTTACCCACTTTAATCGTAGGTCATTAACTTTTTTTATGAAGAAAGAGTTTCAAGCTATTGTGATCAGTTTTAACCACAAACATCCCATAAACCAAGTATTGTTGGAAGTTGGTCAATGCATGCATGATGGCAAAAATTTATTTATCATATCATATGCAATGAGATGCATGTCTTGCATCAAAACATCCCCTACCTATTCCTTCACCAAAAACATCACGTTAAATTATAAATGACATAAAAAAATATGGAATAGCAATTACCATGCAAGAACACATCACCTTTTTCAACTCTTCAAAAGCTATATGGGCTTTTTTAGACCATAAAAATCTCCCTTTTTTAGATAAGTCTATGAGGCTACAAGTTGGGAAAAACCCTTCATAAATTTCCTTTAGTAACAACACAAACCCAAAAATCCTATTAATTGTTAAGTATGGGTTGTATATCCTCTTAATTGTTAAAAATGGGCAGCCCATGAGTTAATTCATTGAACACCTTGGCATGCTTGTTAAGTATGGGTTGAATATCATCATGAAAATATTGTTGAATGGAAATAGAAGAATTGGATCTTACCAAGAAATGAGCACCCAATGCAAGCTGCTGCCCTCTTTTGAATGTCCTTTCCATGCAAAACCTCTCCTCATACCTTAAATTTCAGCTCCATACTTTGGTAGTTTTGAGTGAATTCACCCAAGGAATGTAACCATTGAACACCCAACACTAAATCAGTTTCACCAATACCAATGACATAGAAATCATCTCTTACCTTGTGTCCCCCCAAAGAGAGTGTGAGCTGAGGTATTCTTCTTGTGCATGGAAGTATGAAGCCATCTGCCACCATGACATTGAGCCCTTCAAATGTTCAACCTTTAAATTCTACCCTTTTTTATCAAACCTTCATCAACAAAGTTATGTGTGGCTCCAATATCAATCAAAATTATGATCCTTTCCCTTATAGGTCACCTTTCACTTCTAACATATGATATCTTGGAGCATTGGACAAGGTAGTAAGAGTGTCGTATAAATTTCTATGTCCTCTCCTAAAATACTATCTCGCTTGGCTTCATCAACACTATATTAATCATCTTCACAATTTGAAAACACCTCACTATAATGAACTTTACCTTTACCTAAACAATGATGTCCTGGAGTCCATGGATCCTTGAAAGAGAAGCATATATTCTTCCTCTTTAGGTCATTTCTAGTCTCACAAACATTATTGGTTTTGGGCAGCTTCTTTTAAATAGTAGGCATCTGTTGGAAGGGATTCCTTGGCTGGTCTAAGGAGCATTCCTAGGTTGTCCCATAGGTCCTTTAGGATGTCCTCCACTCGAGTTAACCTTGGGATGTTTTTTGATTGATGTTATTTTTAGGGCAGCACCTTTAAGGTCCAAGGCATTTTTGATTGCCTATTAAAGAGAAAAAGGATCAAAGGCTCTAACAAAACCATTGAGTGGTTTAGTCAAAACCATCAATGAAAAGAACCAAAAATCTCCTCTCTATAACATCTCGTAATCATGACGGAAAGTCTAAGAAACAAATTCACATACTCATCATCGTTGTGCTTTGTTGTTTCAATTGCACAAGTTTTCGAAAGTGAAATTTCGGGTCAAATCTATCAAGTTTATCAACCAGTCTTCTACAAAACTCATCATAAAAATGGATCTCTTTGTGCCCTTTTATCACCAATCCATGGAACAAAACTCATGAGTGATCCCATCTAGGTGAAGGGTTGTAAATATGATGGCATCATCCTCTATCCAAGCTTTGAGAAAAAATATGTATCCTACTTTTATATCCATGCCCTAGCTGTCCCCTTAGTCGATCCATCAAAAGTAGAGAAAGTCATCTTCCCCAACACATTTTGCACCTCTTTCTGTGGCGCATTTTGTCTTGGCTCTAGCCTAGACCTTCCTTTTCTCACACCAATGAACTCAGCAAGTGTAATGGTCTCTCGTATCTCCCTTAGAAGTTCCATATATTATTCTTCATAGCTTGTGGAAATACTTTTCCCCACAAAGGTCCTTGCTCCAAAGATCTCGTAATGGTTTCTTCCCTTGGAAGGAAAATAGGCCTAGTGGCTGATCTATGACCTGATCCAAAGGGTCACCTTGAAGTATTTTCTCTGGATGAGCTTCGGTCTAAATTATGGACCCTAGGTTCATGAAATACTTGAAGGGTTAGGGCTAAGAGGTCCATGGTGTCTCGCCAATATTACTTTGTCTTTAATTAGGTTGTCAATCTTGTCTTCTTGGGCATCCCTTTGATCCATATTGTCCTCTCTTCTTGTTTAGTCTAATTTTGTTTCCTCTCTTTGATATAAAAAGAAACCCTTATTGCATTCTTATATCAAACCCTCATGCTAGGAAGATGAGTTCTCTAATACCAATGTAATGTTATTTTCCAGGGCTGAAATTGTAAATCAAAGAAACCACACAAACCCCAAGTGAAGTAAATTCTGATTTTTATAACAACTTTAATATTCCTTGAAACCCTAGCAATGAACTGTATAGGGACTTTAATTCACCATATAACCATGCACAACAATTGAAAATACTTCTTAAATAATTATTTCAAGTATGACGACTATTATCCATCCAATTTGTAACAAATAAATGGAGAAATTAAGAGATGATACCCAACTGTAATTAAATTTATCACGCAGTAGCAAAGAAAACTACAAACAAGGGATGTAAACAATAGATAAAATCCTCCAAAGGTAATCATTATCCAATTTTTCCCCTCAGGTGGAATTGGAAAAACATGACCTTAAACACAGAGAAAATGGAGGGATTGATTCAATCATGGGAGCTTGCATTTTGAGATTGGGAAAATAGGATAAATTAGGTCGAGCACATTGCAGATAATTTTGGGAAATGAAGAAGCTTTGAAGTTTGAAATTTGAACTTTGGAGGTGGGGGCTTTTGGAGGTAGGAAAAACACGTAAAAATGAGTAGAAGGTTTCAAGGACCCAAATGGATGCACAACCCCAAAATCTCAAAACCTAAACCCCAAAATCCTGAATTATTAACTCCCAAAATATGAAACCTAAAATTCCAAACTCCCAAAACCCCAAAATCCCAAAACCCCAAAATCTTGAAATCCTAAAATCCAAAATTTAAAAGTCCAAAACAGAGTCTGAATTTCAAACTTCAGAGTTTCAAAATTTTCGAACTTTTGATCGACCGATGAACAATGTAACACGACATGGTTTTGGAGTCTCGAACTCGATGTTTGAATATCGACTTCAAGGTTTGACATTTTGGAACTCTCAAGCCATCTTGAGTGATGAACAATAACCCGAACTCCGAAATCAAAACTCCCAAAGTTCCAAATCTAAAAGTCTAATATTTTGATTTCAAGGACGCGATGCAAGTTTGAGTCCAGAAAGAATATCAATCATTGACATTTATTGTAGTATGACACTCTCAACTTCAGATGGCCATAAATTTTAACTAGAATCTTGTATTTGCACAAAAATGGAAAGCCCTCAAGTATTTTAAATGAAGAAATACAATTCGCCATTTTAGAGGGAGTTTACAAATTTCTCACCTACCAAAATAATGAGGTATGGGCTTCCTTTCTTCTCCAACAAGGCAAAGTACATGGGGGTATGCATTTTACAGTGGCACCCATCATTGTTACAAGAGATTTTAATGCATTTTTTGGTGGTTGGAGAAAGATTTTGAATTCTTATCTCTCCCTTCTCTCATTCTTCCTATTTATTGTAAAGAGGGGCTCATTTCAAAAGATTAGATAATCTTGCTTTGCACCCTCCCTTCTTCTCTTGTCTGTAAGTGATCTTGTGGAGTAAAAACCTCCCATTCAAACTGTAAATGCAAATTTATGCCTCTTGGTCATTGTAATGCATTGTATTAAATCTATGGAGCAATAATATAAGTCTCATTATGAAGTTCAACCCTCTCGTGTGCTCATTGATTTTAGATTAATTGTGCATATTAGGTTGTGTTACATGTTTTGAAAGTTTGTGTTTAATGGTGAATGAATTTTTGATAAGAGACTGATTTGTGTTGATGTTCATCCTTTTCAATCTTTTTTCAATTTCATTTCCATGCAAGGCAAGTTATTCAATATTTCTCTTGGTGTATCACCTCCTGTAGCTTAGGTTTAATTTCTTGTAATCTTTTCAACCATGTCTCCTTGGAAAGTTAGAGTAGATTTTAGGATAGATCCTCTACAATTTGAGTGTGTGTATCAGAATAGAGGAATATGAACTAGCCTTCATCCAGAGATCTTTCCCAATTGTGAAGTCCCACACTTTGGGAAAAGCTCCATGTTATGCAATCACATTAATAATTTCAATCTATTGAGTTACAAACAATCAGGGGTGTTGTGATTATGCATAAAAAATTTGGTATGACCAGCGGGACCAAGTTGTCATTCCATGAGCTTTGAAGGCATTTTAAAGAAATTCAGACTTAGAAAACTATAGATTTCCAATTTCAGACTTTCACCTCTCAGGATGAACTCTGAAATCAATTTTCAAGGGCTTAACTTGGTCAAAACAAGTCCAAATTTCACCAGTTGATAGATTGGAGGATAATATTCAAAGGGTATTTTTAGTTTTTTTAAATTTTGATTTTTGAAATTTTGGAGTTTTTTGAATTTTGGGTTTTGGATTTCGAGATTTCGAGACATCTCAAGCTTTCATAATTTCGAGTTTCGGGGTTTTGGGATTCTCCAAATTTCAGATTTCGTAGTTTTAGCAAAGTTATGTGGGGATGCGCCCCCCCCTATTTTGACATGTTCAAGATGTCCTGGGGGACACGGGGATGTGGGGAAATGTTTCCCCCACGTTTCCCTTTTTTTCTAGGAAACGTCCTGGGGACGTCTGAAAATGTTGGGAAATGTCCCGGGGATGGGGAAATGTGGGGGGACGTGGGAAACGTGGGGGGGACGTCTAGACGTCCCCCATGAATTTATTTCCTTTTTTGGCATTTTTTTCCTTTTTTGGATTTTTGGTGAAAAAAACACAAGCATAGAAAAAAATTGCCATTTTTGGAAAGGGTTTGGGAAGATGTAGCAACAAAAACTTACATGTTCCATAACTTTCATATGTGGCTCCATTTCAGGTTTGTCGTTTTCTCGAAAGTGCATATTTTCTTGAGCTCTATGCATTGATGGCAATCTTTTTCTTATTTTCATAAAATCAATTTTTGCACCTTTTTGGACCAAGCAACTTCTTGCAAATTTCTGAAAGAATCATGAGTATTAAGGAATGTATTTGATGTTTATGAGTTCAAGTTTCACCTTATTTAAATCTCAAATGGTTTTATTTCAGCTTATTTATATAATTTCGTCACTATATATTTCTATTTTAAATATTTATATATTTTTTAATTATCCATCCCCCACCGTCCCCCATCTCACGTAAATTATGGGTTTTATACATTCAGAATTATTACATTTTCTATTTTTCAGTTTCTCATTTCAAAACAATTTTCAACCTCCAAAAAGTCAAATAAATAGGTCCTTCAAAGTTTCATTCTAATTTTGTCAAGTTTTGTGTGTGACTTGGCAAAACCCTAGCCTTTTGAGGCTAATTCCCCAACACATCTGCAACTCCAAAGGGATAGAATTCACTTTGGTGATGCAAAACAAGTTGCTTAAGTACATGAGAAGAATTCAACTAGGTTTGATACTAGAGAAGAGGATTATTTGTTTACCTGCAATTATCACTTGGAAGAGGAAGGAGAGGAAGAAGGCCAAAAATATCACCATCTCCACCTAACAAGAATTTATCTACACCACCACCTGGTAGACATTTTCTCCAATCAAGCAGGGTTCTTAGTCCAATAATAATGGCACACGTACAACATCAACCGCCTAATCAATTCATCAACTTCACAGGAAGTAGTCCACTTTCCCTAAATGTTCAAAATTCAATTCCAATTGAAACACTAAAGAACATTCCCTATTTCACAGGAGAAAACCATACAAATCCTATTTACCAAATCCAGGACATTGCCAATGTCTATGCAATTCATGAAATTAATGAAATGGATGTTAAGGTCAAGTTGTTAGCTTCATCTTTTAAGGGTAAGGCCTTACAATGTTTTTAGGATCCTAACAATAGGATTTATTCAAAATTGGAATCAATTGTGTTAATCTTTTACAACTATTTTGGAGATACATAAAACAATTTGTCATTTTGGGAACAATTGAAACAATTAAAAGGCCTCCAAATGAGAAAATGGCAGATTTTAACTTCCATTTCCAGCGGACATGGGATAGGACTCCAATAGCTATCTGACCAAATTTCTAAGGAGTGCTCCTTTACTTCTTGAAGGGTATGAATTCTGATATTTCTATGATGATCCAATCAATGGGAGGAACAACGCTGTGATGGGCTTACGACATAGCTATCAGAGTGGAAAACTATTTTATTCAAGTTGGTAAGCTAGCACCAAGAGCCACCAGGACATGGGAAATATTACAACTATTAAAACACTCAAGTTGAATCGTGTTCCAACTTCGAGAAATCACAACAATAGTGAGGCTTCTACTTCTTCAAGTACTTCCAAGGAACTATAGGAGGTTATGAAACAACTACTGAACCTAGGACATGAGCTAGTGATGATCAAGAGATACCAAGCTCAGAGTTCTAGATCGTATCGGCCTCAAACTCGATGTCAATCCAAGTCCCCATATCATATAAATAGACCACCAAAACACGCTACAAATCAAAATCTGAACCAAGGACAACCTCAAACTACCATGCCATTCTGAGCATATGATCCAAATGTAGTTTCAACATCAAAATCCTTGGTTCCAACTCAAAACAACATAGCACGAGAGTGCGAGTGGTGTTACCCTTGCAATCTATCTCACAATCGATCGACGTGTTTCAATGGTGCACGGAATCAGACCCTAATGGTGTAAACCAATGGAATGTCCCAAGAGCAAAGTCAAGAAGGAAATCAGCAAGAAGAAAACCAACAAGATGTACCTCCAACGAAAATGTCATTGGTCAATTGGAAAACAAAATATTTATGCAGAGTTACTCAGCCTCCTTTCTAGGTTTTGGCTACCAATACACAAAAAAAAATGGAACATTGAGGATGGGTAACCATCTAATCCATAGTTGTTTCTCGAGACCACTCTTGCACAACAAGGAGTTAGTAGACCAAGTGCAACCCCGAATGTGCAAAATCAACCTAAGGCACCTGTTGCAAAAGAAAATAAGAAATTATAGTAATGTTGACAAACGATAAAAATATTTAATAATATTGGAAATAGATAGCCAAGTAATAATCAAAAAAGGAGTAAAAAGTAACATCTCTAATCTTCATATATCTTTGGATAAAAAAGAATCAGAATAGTTGGCAATAGAAACCAAAGGGAAAAAAGAAAGAAAGTAGATGTCGGTTTTCAATGCCTATGACTAGAAGGAAACAGGTGGAAAAACCATCTTTTGTTCTCGTGACTAGCTGAAATTTGATTAATATTGGTGACTACTAAATGGTTCAATTAATGTCCCTAGAAAATTGGCAATGTAGAGTATTTTTGATTGATGGAATTTTGCGATGAGGTCCTCTGAGGTGAAAAGTGGCTCTTGTAGAAGAAAGAGACAACCCTCATAAGATTGAAGGCTCAAAAACTCTTGGTGGAAGTGAAAGTGCTGAAAATTATTACCATAGGCATGACATAGATTCTATCAAGTCTCTCAAAGATGTATCGCAAACCATGCCTCAGAACCCCTTGATACATTCGGATCCCAAATGCAAAATTTTAATATTTATGATGAAATTCCTAATGACTAATAAGTAACCACTAAGAATTTCCAAGAACTAAGATCATTCTCCTATTTTGCACTCTTGTAAGATGCCTATATCCTCAAAGTCTACAATACATTTCAGTAGTAAAGGAAATGTTTGACAACTTTGTTGTAATTTGAATTTTATAGGCATTGGAAATTGTTAGTAATCTCTCCAGTTTTTAAGTGTTTTAGATGTGTTTTGATGGTTAAAAATAGTTAAGAAGTTATCATTCCCAATATTTACAAAGAAAATCATGCCTCGTAAAGAAATCCTAATTTAAATTTTGCGGGTTTTAGATTTTCTAAACTTTGCATCAAGGTTGAGACCAAATTTGTGGCCACATATGTGTCATACGATATCATTGGGATATAAATTTATAATATTTAATATCATTTTCAATAAAAACTTTGATTCTAAGTTTGTATTTGGTACCTTGGTTTAACATCAATAGAGAAAGTAGAGTAGATGAGAAGTATACAACATTCATTAGTAGATGAGAAGTATACAACATTCATTAAGTTAAAGATAATCACTTGCGTGGCATTACTAGTATGTTCAATTTCTTGAGAATGATCTATTTAGTGTCCTCTATATCATCTTATCAATGTCAGATTGATAATTGCAGCTAGTGCCTTGGCATTCATTTGTTGTCCAGCAACTTAAATCTGTTTCCCATCTATAAAAAGTTCAAGTTTTAGGCACTGTTGCACAATGTATGTTAGTGGATCAAAGAATGTCATTCTTTTTATATAATGTCACCTTTTCTCACTTGAGGATAAGAATTTCAACTTCTTGCCATTCCTTCTCCATGGAAAAGAAGTAGAGGGGTTGGAGAAAAACATTAAGATTTCATTTACATTTTTTTTTTCTAATTTTTAATGTTTATTTTTAGTATGTGTTTTCCTTTAGCAGGTCGGCTGGGTTTTATGCACTTTAAAATCCAATTAAAGATTAAAAGAATACTTTAAGGGGCTGGCCTTTCTATTCCAAGATTTGGTGCCAAAAAGAGGTTATAAAAGAAGATTGGAAAGCTCATTTGAAGAATCTATCTTGGCGCATTTTTCTATTTGGGCATTGTGAGCTAGTGGATCCTTGTTCTTCATTTTGGGACAAAAGACGAAGTGTGTGGCTTCTTCCGAAGATAGAAACCCTTTTAGTGGCTGGTTAGAGTACGAAAACCCTCTTTCATTGGTTAGAGTTAAGACTTATTGAAGACCTTTATGCAGATTTTAGTTTTGCAGCATCAAGGACATAATCGACAAAAATTTGGATGCATTTTAGAGCCATTGCTAGTTGTAGCGACTAGGATTTGATGGTGTTTGAGTGCCTTCTAGGGAAAAAATTACAAATATGAGTTTATATTTTGATTGGGCATATTTTATAAAGTTGGAATCTCCACTTTGGTGATTTTAGAGCTGAGCTTTGCATTCAACTTTTTTGTTGGATTACATTTTTCTAATTCATGATACGTAATCATATTTTGTTGTGATTACTAAATTCCAGGATATATTACTCATCTCTATTGCTGTTTTAATGTTCTGAGATATGTATCTGTTTATGGAACTCTCTTGTGCAACAGAAATTGAAGAGATTGTGGCTGCGAAGCATTGGCCTTGCAAAAGGGGATTAATTTGGCACACCTTACGGTTTGATCCTTCATTCTCAAAAACAAATGGTCTCTTTATAGCAAAGATTGTTAAAATGGCAGTGTAGATGCAGAGAAGCGGGTAGGTTGTTTATGGCATTCAGAATACATATTTGGTTGGTGTCTTTAAAGAGAAGTCAAATTTTTTGCATAATTGAAAACTTATTATTTTGAATAGGTATCTTGATATGCTTATACTTGATGCCTTGTTTAAAATCAGTTCTGTATGTGTATTGAATTTATGATATATTTATAGTCGCTCTCTTCCCTTTTCTATTAGCACTTGCATTACCTATTTCAAGAAAGTATTCATTTTTCAAATGATAAGAAAATGATAAGATTATTTTCTTATTTGTTTAATGTTGTTCCGCACCACAACACACACATTTGGGAGGAAAATAGAATAGTTCTTTTTCAATTCCTAGGTTCAAGAAACATACTTTTTGTTTCAAAAGGAGTAACTTGAACTTTTCTATTTACATGTCAGGAAGAGCCTTAAATGAACTTGAGAATACACGACAAGTTGAAGTTGTTGGCACTCCGGCGTGAGTGATTATTGTGGATCTCATCAGGAAATATGTGCATCCAGTCAAAAAAATTAATGATAGTTTTGATGGTATAATTAGAGACCACAGTTTATGAAGGTGTATTTAATGACTTGCTATGTGAAACTCAATGCTCAACATTTTTGAATGTCATAAAAAAGGTTAAAGGTAGATTCACCCCCATTGGTGGATGCACTGCAGAAGAACAAATAGTTTCTTTTAAATCTACTCTCAGGCTACTGAATGTTGAACACGAGGAACTTTTCTGTATACTGTTCCCTTTCACATTGCATGATGAAGCTTATGACTGGTTTTAAACCTTCTTAAAATTCAAGAGATAGTTGGGTGTGATTTAATGATTCAGTCTTAGCCCAGTTTGGCAATGTTTTTAACCCTTATGTTCTGTATCAATCGTTTTTCAGTACAAGCAGAGAACCACATGAGCGCATAAGAGCCTCTAACATTATATTTTAGAAGATGTACAACTGCATCACCATTTTATTCAAACCTCACCTAGCTCAAACCTTAGAAATGTATAGAGAACCCACAACCTACGCTGAAGAAATCAAAGTGGATAGGAAGCTAAACCCACAAGGACATATTCTTATGGTAGCATCGAATGGTAATTTCAATTTCCCACCACTAAATCCTTCTTCAAATGACAATTAAAATGCCGCTGCACCTGTTCAATTTGCAATACCCTTGATACATGTCGCCAGTGACCAAAAATTGGGATTCCTCGATTATCTCTCTCTTGAAGCGCCCACGCAAATTCAGAGCCAAGCCGTGATGCCTACTGTTAACAATTCTCAAAGTATGCCCCAAGACTTCAACAAGATTGAGCTTGATGCAATACAAAAGATGGTCCAAAAACTTAGTAATGATTTCCTCAGTTTCAAAAGAAAGTAGGAAATACACACGAAGAAGGTCCAAGCCGATATTTCACATATCAAAGGTATAACAGGCCCTTCAACCACCTAAACAATGCCCCTTAATCATCACAAAACAAGCTACCTCAGATAAACGTCTGTGAGCTCACATTGCCAAAATGATCCATAGTTCATAACACTTCCAATAATGCTGAGTTAGATTGCAGTGATTTGCATACAATTCTTTCAAAATATTTCATAAGGAAATGAATATGATTGAGATTGTACCCAATAGTCACAAATCGTGGAAGCCTTTCACACAAACAAATTAGCTAGCATAACCACAGTCTTGGATTCGTTCAGCTTTCCAAACCAAAAGGAGAATAAGCATGAGGAAAATACTGATGAAATTTATGCATTCCATTAATATCCGAGGAATAATTATGCCAATAGGAGTAGATCTCAACATCAGCCATTCACTACATCTACCCCTCCTAACAACAACATTACCCCTCCTGATTCTAAGGCAAATAATGATTCTTCACTTTCTGAAGAACCCAAACAACGCCTTGCTATGGATGCATAGCCTCTCCCCAACAAGATTGCATATAGCATAGTGGAGGATATGGAGAGAAATTAAGGCCAACATAGCCTTTTCATGAATTAGCCCAAAACACATAACATTGTGACCTACTCCTTAAATCACTAACTAAAAAGCCTGTCCCAATAAAGCAAATGATAAACAACACAAACATGGTGGTCCATATGAGTAAAACAGAGGTTCCACCCTTTTTCTCACTACGACAAGTTTTGGCAAGAACCTTCATAATTGTTTGGTAGATTCCAGAGCCTCAGCGAATGTAATGCCAATAGAAATATGCAAAAATCATTTTAACTCCCATGAAATATGACATGATTGTATTCCAATTAGATAAAATAAAGGTCAAGGTAGGAGGCAAGCATTTGAACATTCGTATACAACTACGTATGAATTGAGAATTCTGAAATTCATAGATATCCAAGTCGTTGACATCCATGGAGCCTATGTCATGTTATTGAACAGAGATTGGTTTAAGATGCTGAATGGATATATAGCTACTAATTTTTTCCACATGTGGCTGCCTTGGAGAGGAATTGCAAACTAAATCAGAGTAGAGCTAGACTGGATGGATATGAGTACGGGTTCAGTTTTGGAACGCTGAAACGGAATTTTAAAAGTATCTCGGGTATGGTACGCTTTTGGGTAAGTTATAGAAGACTACCAAAATCGTACCTGTAGCATACCTTGTCTCTGTGGAAACAGTTCCAGCTGTACCTAGAGAGTACTAGTCCTCGTACCAGTACCTGGTACGTTTCCAGGCTGGTACGATGACCCCCAGGGTGTTTCCGTGCAGTCTTGGAGTAGATTGAGAGAGAGCTCAAAATGACCCACATGATCACTGAATATAACCCACCAAATGAGAATGTGAATGCAGTCTCTTCTGAGAATGGTGTTTAGGCTCTTAGCACTACCCAACTCGTCGATTACATAGAGATGGAGAAGACATCATGTGCTAGTCTTTGGACCATGCAATTGGATGGTGCGTGCTCCAAATATGGTCATGGAGCTAAAGTTGCCTTAGTTGAGATAGAACGGAAGCAATACCTTGCTTTCTACAAGTCTCAATTCCCATGCACCAGTAACTTAGATTATGAAGGCCTAATAAAAGGCCATCAATTTTCCCTAAGATAGAACATCATAGAACTAGGAGCATTCAGAGACTATAAATTGGTTGTCAACCAAATCATAAGCGAGTTCCAATGCAAGATTTCATGCCTTTAGAATTAAAAACATAGAGCATGGAATTTAATTGAATCTTTCATTGAATTTAACATCACGACTATTTTTAGAGATAAAAACCAGATAGTACATTTTCCGTCAATTTGACCCCTTGGGAGGAATCCAAACTGTAGTCCTCTATTGAATTGGTCCCTTATCTCCCAATCCCTGATAATGTGACCAACTTCCATGTTTTTAATGATGGTCAATAGATCATTGATTTTATAAATAATTTTGGTGTATTTCATGTGAAAATCATGGATGAACATGATAGAGATACTTTCATTAAAAATAATGAGTTTAATGATGGAGTTCTGAACTTGAAAGAGAACAAAATTCCTAAAGTTTTTATTTCGTTTGAAAGAATTTGATCTTCACTCATCTTCTTTGAATTCTAATCCATTGAAATACACGAAACATTAGATTATTCTTCAGAATATTGAATCGTCTAAAGCACCTCACTATGTCAACATTATCTAGGATTATACTGAATTAGAAAAGGAAAACATCAAACAACTACTCTTGTGCTATAAAAATGTGATTGCCTAGTCTAATGAGTATTTTAAAACCTTTGATCCTATGGTCAGAACCTCATAGCTTTCATGTGCACTAACCAGAAGGATTTAGAACTAAAGTATCTGATGCCAAACTCCTTGGTCAAATATGTTAAAAAATTAGGCATTACATACTGTGAAACATAGTCCATGCCATAGTACCTGATCCCGCAATAAAACTTATGCTTGGCCATAATGAACTTGGACAATGTAGAGGCAAATAGATGACCAAACTCAAGGAGTATGATATCAAATTTAAATGAGCCAAGTTAGTAAAAGGAAAAGGCCTCATACAATTGATGTCAGAAATCAATTTGTAGATTATAGTAATACAGGTTGACAAGACCTATGTTATATTAGATAAGTGGTATGATCAGGTCATCCACTATCTCATGTATGAGACTTTCCTTTCCGAACATAGAAGAGAACAAAGGAGAGACATCATATTGAAATATGTGTATTACATGTTTAAAAAAGGTGTATTGATAGAATTAGTTCAATTTCTAAAATCGCATTGCCTAACAACAAGATTGAATTGAAGTATTTTTTATCAAGAGAAATTTTGTGTACAAATTTAACTTTGGTTTTGTAGAAATTTTCTCACCTTTAAATGTCATGTTAAAACAAGATAAGAAAGTATAATAGAACTCTCAAATCATAGAAATCCTTTGGATACATCAAGGACACCATTGCGTAAGTCCTAACACTGACGAGTGTGAATTTTACAAAGGACTTATATCTATACTCCTGCGTATTAGAACATACTAATAAAGTTATGCTAACACAAAGAGGATGATGAAGAACACCCTTTAGCTTTCATGAGCACTAACCTAAAGGATGCAGAAATAAAGTATCATATCCTAGACAAGTAGACGTAAGCCTTGGTCAAATACTTTAAAAATTAAGGCTTTACATATTACACAACATAGTCCACGCCATAATACCTGATGCCATAGTAAAACATATGCTTTGATATAATTAACTTGGAGAACATAGAGGCAAATGGAAGGCCGAAATTTAGGAGCATAACATCCAAATTGAACCAGCAAAGTGAGTTAGAGGATAATGCCTCATACAATTTGATAAAATAAACCGATCCGTGGTTTACAGTAATGCAGGTTGACAAGGCCCAAGTTATATCAGATAATTTGTATGATCATGTCAACCATTATCTCATGTATGGGAATTTCACACTTGAACTTAGTAGAGAACAATAAAGAGCCCTTAGATTGAAAGTCAGACACTACATGTTGAAGTAAGGTGTCCTCTATAGGAGAAACTATAGAGGAATTTACGTAAGATGTGTCACTAGTGCAGAAGCTAATCAAATCGTGAGTAGTTTTCATGATAAAATAAAAAGTGGTAACCCCTCTGGCATTGCCAGTACATAAAATTTTCAGAGTAGTGTTCAATTGGATCGTAATTTTTAAGGATTCCCAAAACAATGTTCAACATTGTTATGAATGCCAATTTTTTCGAAAGAGAGAATCTTGCACCCATGTTGTGACATCAAGTCATTGAGCAGCGAACATTTGCATAATGGAGACTTGACTTCAATTGAGTTTTGAATCCCAAACTGAGTGATGGGCATAAATTTTACCTCACTACTATTGACTATTGCACAAGGTGGATTGAAGTCAATTCCACCAAAAATATTACCACAAAAGAAGTCATTAGTATTTGGGAAAACAACATTATCACCAAGATTGGTAAATCACTCTCTTTTTGTGACAATGGACCTACATTCCAGCCAATTGATAACACTAAGTGGGCCTATGAAAATAAGATCATGCTGAAATTATCCTAAAAATACTATACGTAAGGAAATGTTTTGGCACAGTCTACAAAAAGTACGTAATAGAAGCTATCAAGAACTCTACTGTAGACAAACCAAAAAGCTGAAAATTATTACTAAAATATGATGTATGAGTTGATCGAAATGGACATGAGCAAGCCCTAAAGTCATCATCATTTCTTCTTGTATATGGGTATGAACCAATATTTCCCGTTACTCTACGTATTCCCATTTACGGATTCATGTAGGAGTATGTGGAAGAAGGAAGAAAATGTTATCAAGGTTATTAATATAGATGTAATATGTAACAGAAGAAGAAATGAAAATCTTTTGAAGAGATCAATATATAATAAACATTGGGTTGACAACAAGGAATGTGTGAAAGCCTTTTGGATTTTAGACCTCATCATATTTTGGGACATGACACATGAGAAGGAAGGGAAACATTGATAATTAACTCCTTTATGAACTGGTCGCTACGAAATCTCATGAAATATTAGAATGCCATGCATTCAGAATCAAGGATCAACAAGGGAAAGATATAATAATATTACCCATGAATGGGTAGTATCTCAAGCATAAATTTATTGCTTTCCCATAATTGTCATCATTTGAGGAATTACTTGTGAGTTTAGCATATCTTTAGTTTAAAGTAGATTATCTAAATTCGATTTCTTTTATACTTGCATGCTCTGTTTGCTTTGTTTTTCAACGGTTGTGCATAGTGTAACAAATTGGTATAGAGTGTCAGGAAATAATAATTATTAGTTTTCATATTGAATATGTTTTATCCTACTTTCTTAAGTTAGTTTGTTTTATCTTATAATATTTTTTCCCCAATGTTTCGTTGGTTGTTTTGATGTTTTGAAAGAGTTGTTGCCAACAATACATCATTGTACAAATCCTATGAAGCTGATACACGATATCTATATGTTTTCTTCATTCTCGGACAACATGATGCAACTCGATTGTCACAATCACAATAGTCTCAACCTTACGACTAAACAAGGCCACTAGCAACTTAAATATAGTTTCATCAATGCGCCATGCTGAAATCCTTAAACAAGTTTTGCTTCCTACCGAAAAAAACAACTGATTTCAAACAACACCTTTCATGTGGTCTAATGTGAAATTCCTTCACCTCGAACATATCGATCCCATACTCAACTAAACCATCAAATAACACAACACATGTATTATTAATCTCTCTTTGGCTAACCATGAATTAAAGAGATTTAAAATTCTATATTCGGCCTAATGTCAAAGCTAATACATCGAAAAATAACACATAAGGTGGGATCTACTCTTTGTCCTAATGTAAAGGATACACTGTGTCAAGAATCTTGTTATCATTATTCTCTCTAACTATCAGTGGATCTTCTCCATTTAGTTAGGGAGTCCAAATTGACTTTGGTCCTCTAAAACCCCTACGTATGCTTTGTATTTAACCAATAAAATGAGATAAAACTATCTCTTCTTTTCTCATGAGGCTCACTTATATATAACTTGGTGAGTACAAATTAATAGAGCTTATAAATAGTCGATGTAATCGATACTCCTATGCATAGACAAGGCCGGGATCAACTCCGAATCAATCACTCCCAAAACTTCTCCCGCAGTGTGTGAATCCTCCCCCAAGTGGACTATCCCCAACCCTATCAACGTGGACGTGATTTGGAATTCACCAACAATGAGAGCGATTCTAACAAAACACGCGCAAGATTGAGTTTTTGTATATCACACAAAGAAAGGAAGATAAACTTACAAAGCTGCATTTCTTGCTGGCACGCGTGGAGAATCTTGAGCTTTGCTTGAAAAAGTATGAGTCAAGATTGATTTGCCCGAGTGAAGAGCTTCCTTTTATCAAAAGCTCGTGGATTCTCTTCTCCCAGTCGAAAATCAATCCCGGCGAGATCGATTCTCAACTCGGCCGAATGTTCTAAACTCCATAACAACTCTTTCGTGGAACCATAGACCAATTTGGAGATCTCACGGGAGAGAGTCACTTCAAAGGAAGTTTTTTTTTTTTTTTTTGAGTAATTATAAAACTACATTGAATTCATGTACTCAACAATAAGATAACTATTATCTAATCTTAAGCTGGACAACATCAACTTTCCAAGAACACCGTGGAAAGCTCCCGAAGCTCCGGTTCTACTTTGCTTTCACGAGGAGCTATTTGTGGCAATCTTGCATTCGACAAACTTGTTCGAGAAGGACTCTACTTTCTTTTCGACGCGTCCACCCCAAAGTGAGTACCTTAGTTAGAATGGATACGACCAGTGACAACGAAGAAGAATGCCCTACAAAGCGTCGCCGTCTCAAAGACGCGAATATCGCAAGCATCTACAAGCTTGAGTCATTCTCGACGGTGAGTCCAAATTGTAATAATTTTTTCAAATAAATAAATATTTTTTTATTACTATATCTATATGTTTAGACCTCGACACTCGGATTCTCAAAGGGCCTAATTTTTGCGCCTGAAGACAAAAATGAAGACAATCCTTCGTTGGATTATGGGGAATCACACAGGTCTCAGGCGCATCTCACTCCTTCTCAATGAACTAATAAAATATGACATGGCTAGTGCTAAAGCCTTGATGCTAATAATGCTCAAGATGATGATGTGCAACCGCATGTTCGAATGCGGAGAAACCCAAGGAGGCCTGGCAAGTTAGCAACCATTTATGAAGCCAAAATCGAACAAAGATTCTTCATCTTCTTCAAGCCGCACACCCTCTCATGGGTCCACAAAGTGGAGGAATTCTCGTCGCGTGGCCGAGTTGAGATCGAAACAACTCCCGAAACAGTCCTAAACTACTTGAAGTCCCAATCACCTAGCACACCCTTCTCAATTTCGAGTGTTCATTACAACACCAATGTGTCTAAACAAACAGTGACATTCCTTGTGAATTTGCTTCAGCAAAGAGAAGAAGCTATCACTTCATCGCATGGGAGTCTCGGACAAAGCCTTGTTCTCAAAGCCTAATCATGGCCGGAAGAATCGGAAAGGTCCGAAGCCAAATCCAAATAGAATCCAAACATAAAGATCAAAAGTCAAAGAGATGGTGTCACATTTGCATCCCAATACTCACGACATCGAACACTGCTGCACAAATAACGCAACAAGGGCCTTCACCATACAAGCACATCGAGCGCGAAGATTTTCAAAAGTCCAAACGTCGTCCCACTCATCTTGCACCCAACAAGAGGATGATGAATCGATGAGGAGACATCGAAGGAGCCCATTGTAGTAAGAATCTTGTACTCCTCTCAAACTTCTCATTTACCGAAGAAAGTCTGTTGATAGACTCAAATACAAGCATATGTCGAAGTGACACTTTCTTTGATTCACTACACGAAGAGCCAACTGGAGATCGAGTTCGAGATAGCGGATGACTATTGTAGAGGAATAGGAATGTGACCATTCCTCTGGGGCCACGAAAATGTACACTTACAAAGGTACTATATGTTCTGGCTTTGACTAGCAATCTTTTGTCGATTACTCACTCTTGAATCATCACCTTAAGGTTTAATTTCTTGTTCAAAATGGCATTAAAACATGCTTAATCTCCCAAGGTACTTCTTGCTAAAGCCTTTGTAAAAGATAAGTTATTTGCTTTAGAATCTTTGTTTCATCTTCTCATAATAGCTTTATCTCGCTTCAACAATAGAATCAATCGCCTTATGGCATTTTAGGTATGGACACTTTTGGCCGGTCGGTTCACACCTCCATGAGTTCCTGGTCCAATAGTGTGTCCAGTTGCCTATTTTCCTTGTCTTGAACATAGAGATGCTTCTAATCACCTTCCATGCCAAGAAGTGTCAGGTAGTTCATCCGTCTCACGAGCCCCCACCCGCCGCTTCGATACAAATACTTCCGTTGTTCGTGGATGACCACTCTCAAGATGTGGGTATATTTCCTAAAGCATGAGGCTCTTCAACTTTAACTTCTATCATCGTGTTGTCCCAACCACTTCTTCTACTCCGCTCGATCGAGGGGGGAATTCACATCAAAGAAGTTCTTGGCCTTCCTAAACCATCACGGCATTAAGCAACATCGGATTCATCGCTCCCTACACGCCCCAAAGAAATGGCATTGTTGGCGTCGCAATCGCATGTGATGGAGATGGCTCACGCATGCTCATCAATCAGCATGTAAAGCTAGGAGAACGCTATTGGGCTAAAGCAAGATACAAGCAGCATTGTATATCTTCTCAATAGGGCACCAACAAAGATTCTACGAACAAGACGCTTAGAAGAGGTATGGAGTGGTAAAAAACCATCGATTTCTCATTTGCGAGTATTTGGTTGCCAACATATATGCATGTCCCACTCGAAGAGAAAGAAGGTAGAGCCAAAAACACTCCGTGTATCCTTCTTGGCTACAGTACCTCCTTCATATCGTCTCATGGATCACCATTATACCGGGATGTGGTTTGTGACGAGTCATCCTTTGACTCAATAGTATCAACAAAAGATCCACTTCCCACATCTCACCGATTAGTCTCTCGAATCGATGATGAGATACTCGAGAGAAAAGAAATGCTACCTGAGAACTATTTGTTGACTTTGGAGAACCCTGCAGAATGTGACTCACATCAATCCTCAAGAGAACAACACCTCCTCTCAAAAGCGGTCATTCTCATCCTTGGGTAAAGAACTATCGAGGACTCACCAACTCCCGCATACATCATCCGGAGTCAAAAAAAAGGAGTCAAACAAGAAATGAGGTAAACTTTACACTCATGAGTTCATCGATGAATAGCTCAAGCCGATAATGTTCGTGAAGCATCAGTCAAACTTCAAAGGAAGGAAGCTATGTAAACGAGAATATGACTCGCTCATGAAAAATCTGACATGGGAACTTGTCGATCTCCTCCCAAAAAACCCATCATTAAATGGGTCTTCAAGACAAAATATAAGAGCGAAGATGGATCCATCGACAAACATAAAGCACGACTTGTAGCCAAAGGATATGCTCGAAAGAAGGCATCAACTATGAAGAAACCTTTGCACCCACTGCGAAGATGAAGACCATTAGAGTAGTTTGCGCACTTGCAAAGCCTCAAAGGATGGAGACTTGGCAGATGGACATCAAGAGTGCTTTCCTCTGGTGATCTCAAAGAAGAAGTATACATGACCAACCTTTGAAGGATTTGTTGATGAAAATCAGCCTAAAAAGGTATGTCATCTCATCAAATCTCTTTACTGATCGAAACAAGCTCCAGGGCATGGTATATCAAGATCAACGATCACCTTTTGCAAAGAGGATGGATTCACTCGTAGTCCCTCGATTCAAATCAGTATATAAAGAAGGTAGGCAAATAAATTATCATTACGGTTGTTTATGTAGATGATCTTGTGATCACCGGTAGTTCGAAGATCAAGTTGATATTGTAAAGAATGATATCGAAAGAACCTTCGACATGACAGATTTGGGGCTACTACATTCTTGTCTTGACTTGGAAATATGGAAAAAGGAGCATCACATCTTTGTCTCCCCAGACAAAGTACGCCAAGACACTCTGGAAAAGTATAGAATGTCCGATCAGTAAACCTATATCCACTCCCATGGAAAAAGGCTTGCAACTTTCAAGATTCCAGACTCACCTCAAGTAGATGCTCTCTCTGACGACAATTGGTTGGAGGGCTCATCTATTTGACATACACCCAACTGATCTCGACTCTACGCGTATCACCGATCTTTCCAAGTTCATGCAAGAGCCAAAGAAATGTCACCTTGAAAGCATGTTTTGAGATATGTCCGAGGAACAACTAATTATGCCTCTTGAATATAAAAAGAATGATCAATTCTTTCTACAGGATATGTCGACTCGGACCATGCTTTGGATCCTGATGATAGGAAGTCAACTACAGATACATATTTCATCTCGATCTGACCAATCTCGTGGATAAGCAAGAAGCGAGAATGTAATGTTGTTTATCTCATCCACAGAGGTAAATATCGTGCTTGCGACAGAGTCATGTGTGAAGTGATATGGATACGTTCGCATTATGGATGACCTAGGAATTCTCTGAAAAATAGTCACCTATTCTCTATGCGACAATCGAGTGTGTTTCTGCAGTAGAATCCAGCTCTTTCATGAACGAACAAAGCATATTGAAATTGACCATCATTTCATTCAGAGCACGTCTTGAACCATCAAATTCAGCTCCACCTTCAAGCACAAGTTCTTGACATTCTCACTAAATCTCTTGGAAAAGTGAAATTTGAATCTTTCAGAGGTCACATTTGCAAGAATAATGTAATAAGGGGGAATGTTAGAGATACGCCGTGTCATAGGTGTCTTTCTTATCTTGTTATCTCTTCTTCCATTATTCTCTGCAAATTGTGGATCTTCTCCATTTAGTTAGGGGGAGTCCAATCTTCTTTGTCCTATAAATACACGCATGCTTTGTATTTGCGCGTAATAAATGAGATAAAACTATCTCTTCTCATTTCTCATTCTGGCTCACTCTCTGCATCTACCTTCCTCCAATTAGTGATCATAGGTGTAGACATGGCTTTGCAATCCTCCATCTTGAATCTCTTCAAGATTTCAATGCAATATTTCCCTCGACCAAGGAAAATCTCTCCATCTTTGTGCGCTCACCTCCATGCCTAGAAAATAGTACATGAGTCCCAAGTCCTTCATCTTGAACTCTCGCTTGCAAGGTCCCTCTTGCACTCTTCTATGAGCCCTAGTGTACCTGTAAGAAACAAGTCATCTACATATAGAACAAGAATGAGATCCTCACCCCAACCACCAAGTAGTAGAGGTTACCATTTGCCTCATTGTTCACAAAGCCCATTTCTTGCAAGTATGTATCAATGTCCTCATACCACGCTCTAGAACTCGCTTGATTCCGTACAGGCTTTCTTCAATCTACACACGTGGGTCTCTTTGGTGTGTGCTACAAAGCCTTCTGATTGTTCTATGTATACCTCCTCCTTTAATTCACCATTAACGAATGTTGTCTTGACATCCATTTGATGGATCTACCATCCCATCTGCATTGCAAAAATGAGATTACAACTCATATAGAAGTATACCCCATTGAAGCAAATGTCTCCTCATAGTCTATTCCTCCTTCCGAGAGAACCCTTTGCACACAAACCTTGCCTTGTATTTCTCGATGCTACCATCTACACCGTGCTTTATCTTGAAGATCCATCCAACTACTTATCTGTCTGGTCTAGTGCACTACCTCCCACACATCATTATGCATTATTGAAGTATATTCCTCAACCATATCATCTTGCTATACTCATGTTGTGTAATTTGATCAAAGGTTCACTATCTACCAACTGGTAACTAATGCCACATAGTATTGAACTTGGTCTCCTATGTCTCGTACTCTTCCAGGAGCTCCCACAAACTCCCGAGTATCCCTATGTGTGTCTTGAACCTCATAGTTTCTGCATTGTCAGTGGTAGAGGATGAAATATCAACCTCCAAATCTTCTAGATGCATATCCTACTGCACCATTTGCTCCATACTACTGTGAATCTTCACTACTCCTATGCTTGTATAGTAATAGTACTGAGCTTTCTATCCTTGACTTGGACTTAGAGATTTTGTTGGTGCTTAGTTTGATCATCTCATGTAAATCTCTGGACCTTCAAATTCTTTGTCCTCCATGAACTTGACATCACGTCAAATAATTCTTCTAGTCCTAAATAAAATCCTATACACCTTTGAAGTTTCTTTGTACTCCTACAAGCCCCTTCTTTCACAACTTAGTACGTGTATCTTCTAGAATATGACAATATGCCAAACTCCCAAATATCCATTACATCTAGCTTCTTCCCCGTGAAAGCTTCCTCTTGTCATCTTCCCTAGTACCTTGTGTGAAACCTTGTTCAATGTAAACTAATGTACTACATGCCTCCCCCATAGGTAGAGGGGCATGTCGTGGTCATGTAGCATAGCCCTTGTTGCCTCTCGAGATATAGAATGGTTCTTCCTCTCAACTCGTAACTCTATTTTCTTTGTGGATTGTAAGGAACCGTCCACTCTCTCTTGATTCCTTCTCTCGTACACAAATCACGAAGTCATTTCCTTTGTACTCACCTCCATTATCTAACCAAGAACCTTTATCTTCCTTCCTTGTGTTCTCCACAAGAGCCTTGCAATCTTGGAAGTGACTAAAAACCTCATCCTTGGTCTTCAGAAGTATATCCAGTCTTCTTGGAGAAATCATCAATAAATGTAACATAGTCACATATCCTTTGAGAGACTCATTGGTCCATATACATCTCAAATGTACTAGATCAAGAACACCCTTAGATCTATTGACACTCTTTGGAAAAGATGCTTTCCTTCCCAATACATTCCCTTACATACATCATCATGCTCTTTGCTCACCTTGGAACACCTATCACTATCTCACGAAGCAATTTAAGTGCTTCATGATGAATATGGCCCATCCTCTTATGCCATAGCTCTCCAAGATCTCTAGGATTATGCTGCTCATAAGTGCCTTAGGAGAATCAAACTGTAACCTATAAAGGCGACCACTCCTAACTCCAATAGTTATGGGTGATTTCCAATCCTTGTGCTTAATCAACACATGTGTCCCTCTAAAAAAAAATTATACCCTTTATCTTAAATACAAAAATTTCATACCTAATTTGGCATGCAAGACATCATGAAGTGGAACTATCTTTCCATTCTCCCTCTCCCCGAATAGTCACTTTCCCAACCAAGGTTGAGCTTGGACAAGTTCCCCATAGAAATCTGGATATTGGTGTTCTCCTCAATTGACAAGTACTCTCTAACTCTTGTCATATGAAATGAACTATCTATATACCAAACACACTAGAGGTTGAGTGACCATACAAGCTATGAGTGCAAACTCATCCTCCAATCTCCTGAGAGAGCTCCTCTGCACTTATCAAGCCACCACCTGGTTCTTTCCCTTCTTATCATTCTTCTTCCTTTGCATGGGTAGTTACTAACATAGTTGCCAAACCGATGTGATAGCCATAGCACTTGACCTTAGACATGTCCTTCTTCTCACTTTGAGAATTTGATCCTTTGCTAAACCCTTCTTTGCTTTCCCTTTTCATGCTAGGGCAAATTTTTCTTGTTCTCCCTCACTTTTCGACTCTTGTTGGCCCATTCACAAGACTTAGTCTAAACTCCTCCCGAGTGAAATCAGTCCATAGTATCCCAACTCGATCCCATTTAGGGCTATTCTTACTAGCTCATCATCATCTAATTATCTCCAATAGCTATTAACTCATCCTTGATGAGTCTAAGCCTAGTGAGGTAACTTGTAATGTCTTTCCCTTGTTTATCTAGGTGTTCTTCAACTTTTCTCCGAGAATCGGCCTTCCTAGTGGTAGCATTCTAGTATAGATTCAAAATGGCATCCCACATCTTCTTCACCATATCTAACTCAGAGATGTGTGGAACAATATGATCCTTGACACCATCAAGGACAATCCTCCTCGCCTTGGCATCCTCTTTCTTGTATGCTGCAAGTGTGTTGCGTTTATAGAGTACATAGCTACAAACGGTGGTAACATAATCCTTTATACCATTCTCTTCCAACAATAAATAAAGTTTGGCCTTCCAGACACCAAAATTTGAGGCACCATCTAATCTATCTTGATCTCTCAAACCAGTTGAAGCCATCTCAAAGGATAAAAGTAAAAAGAATTTAAAGAGATCAAACTAGGTTATAGAAACCCTCAATTTCTTTCCTAGGGCAAACCTTTTTCTACCCTTAACACTGCTCTGATACCATGTGAAAATTCTATTGCAGTCACTGATTATTAATCTCCTATCTTTAAAGATTATTTAACTACCGAAAACTAATTCACAACTAATATCGAAAAATAACACAACTGCAACTTCACTAATAAAAATACGGAAAGAAATGCGTAACACAAAGAACACAATATTTTCGACAAATTGTCCCCTGGAAAACCCCAAAGGGAAAACTAGTTCTCTACATATGAGGAATTATATTAACTTCAACAAATTAAGAGATTCAAAGATTCCTTTCTTTACTAAAATAACTCTAACAATCTCCCAACTTCTCCCACTTGATATTCCCCCTCTGCTATCCCCAACACTATCATTTGCACCCTTGTTAACTAAGATGTTTTGTTATCACTACAAACTTACAAACACATTTGTTGGCATTGCAAATGCTTTTCAAAAATTTGTTTTCTCCAAATTCCCAATGACTTCCTTTTATACTACTCTCATTGGTAAACCAACGGTTGAGATCGATTCTCAATCAACGATCGAGATACATAACAACTTAACAACCATAACAAATTTGGTTGCAAAGTTGTCACTAAAGGAAATCAATAATTAGAAAATAATTAATTCATACTCAACAATAAGATAACTATTATATAATCTTAGCAAATGGAAAAACAACTATCCAAGCTAACAAATTAACAACTAATGAGTGTTGAATTTTCATTTCTAAGTTATCATCTGAATTGAGAAAGTTTTCTTACACCTAAGGAGTGAATGCACTTTACACACATTAGATTGCCTTGAGGGTATGATCAAGGAAAACTTTACATTTGTTTAACTTGTCTAATATTCCTATTTCCTGGCTAATTTGGTTCCCAACCTTCAAAATCAAAGAGAAAAGAAAAGAATTCAAACTTAAAAGTCCTTCAAAATATTTATCGAAATAAGAAGGTGAAATTTGTGATCTCCATCATAGATATGAATTCTTGGATGGCAATGGAGTGAGGCCGTGAGAAAATCCAAATATACCTTTTCAAGGGCTATCAATGCTTGGCTAGTAGCAAAGAAATACCTTAGCCTCCTTCTTATCTATTCCTTTAAATCCACATAAACTATAAAAAGTATGTTTAATAAATGCCCACTATTAAGTTAACACAAATGTTTACTTAGTGCTGAATCATAAATCCTTAAAGATAAAAGAAATAATCACTTATTTCACACAAAATGTAAGTGTTGAGTATGAAAAGTGATCATAAAAAATATCATTCGATTATTTTGGTATGGCAAGTTTTTTGGTATGTTTTTTTATCTTGTTTGTGGGATAAAACCAGGGGTTTTGGAGTTCACAACACTTTGCAATGTTTTCCATTTAGTAGTTGCTATTTTTTGTATAACAACACACCCCATTCCATCCATTGAATGTGGATCCTTTGAAACTTGTGATTATGCCCAAGAAATGATTTTTAGCTTGAAATGTTATGTGTGATTTCATGTTTAGTATGATTAGATGTCTTTATTTCTATAAAAGTTATTTCATAGGTGTATTTAGTGTTTTAATATTTGCAGGGATCTTGGAATTCAAAGACTTCACAATGGTTGAAAATGAAAATTCAAGTAATGCAATTTATTCTAAATTTGCATGATTTGGAGAAAATTTGTGTCAAATATGGTTACCTTGCACAATTCCCAAAGCTATTTCACCATCTAAATGGATCATAAAACACTATTGCAACATTGTGTGCTCTTATAGATAATTATGGAGCCTTATTGCACATTGAGAAACCCTTATGATTCGTGTGCGGTTCTAGTTCATAATTTTGGGACACATCAATTTAAATGGATGATGTTTACTATGTGTAGGAGCAATCACCTTCATATGATTCCAAAAGGCTCTGTATGCCTATATTGCCCCATATGTGGCTCAAAATATGATATAATAAATTTGCACAATTAGTTGGCTCATGTTTGTCTTGCGCCCTCTACATTCCCTTTCATTAAAATTGTACACCTTTATGTGGACTACAAGGTGCTATAACAAAGTAACCACAACCCATGAAACACTAGAGTGGAAGCAAAGTGAATGCACAAATGAAGGTTTACTACATGAAAGATTCTAGGAAAGAAACAAAACTTGTCTAGCTTGCTATTACATTGTGTGTAACACCATTCACCTTTACAAATTGTATTCCTTATGTATAGTATCAATCAACTTCATATGAACTATCTTGACTCTTCTAGAATTAAAAGGATTATAGAACACTACACGACTCAAAGAAGTCAATGAAAGATGAACCAATATTTTGTGTACTATATAACGTTGTGAACAAAATGTGGTAGACCATAAAATGGAGATAAAACATTATGCGGGTTGAACAAAGTCATGAATTGAGTATAAATTTACCTATAACTATGTTATCACTCCTTGAGGAAAAATTGAGTCTACATTCTTCATGATCAAGTTACGAGTAAGAACAAGCCATGAATGTTCCCTTTATACACTTTGGAATTGTGTGCTCCCAACTGCTATCATCAAGTATTTTAAAACATGTTTTCCATGAAGGTAGTCTCTTTTCCTTCCAAAGGTGAATGCACAAAGTTCCTATATGGTTGGTGGATCACACATTGTAATAGAGAAAGAAAAATCCCATAAAAGTGGTTTATTTTGGGAACCATGACTTAAAGGCTTAGAGAAAATGTGCAAAAACTTGTGCAACGTACTTTAGTGTGGAGCATACCAGATCATGAAAAATGGTGATCATTTGGACTCTCACATTCCTAAAAATTTATAGATAGAAGTAGAGGTAGTAGGGAGGAAATATTTTCAAGAAGCGGTTATATGGATGGATGATGCTTATTCTTATACTTTACAATGCAGATTTGTTAGTTCTAGGTCAAATATAGATGTTGTGAGAAGTTGGGCCCATGAATCTTTTATTTTTAATCTTCTTCTTGAAGAATATTTCATCAGATCCTAGATGAAGGCCCTTGGTTTTTCAGGAAAAAGTATCCTGAATATTGACAAATGGACCACAAGTATTCCTGGTTGACCTCTAACTAGCTCTTTCCTTGTTTAGGTGAGACCGCTATCTCTTCCTCTCGAGTTATGGGAACCTAACGTGATCCAAGTATATGCAGTGCACTAGGAACCTTACTAGTTGTGGATCCAATCACCGGATCCAACTCCACACTATTTTATGCCCATTTTTGCATTAGTTGACCTGAAGTTAAATTCCCTTACTCTATCAAGATCAATTTTAAAAATGGAATTTATGTAAAGAAACTAGTCTACGAAGAATCTATGATTTATTGTGCCAAATGCTTTGTTGTTTGTGTAATGCCCCATTTTAATTCACTCTAAAAAGCCTTACAACTACTAAAATCAAGCTATAACTTTTTTTGAACTACATATTAATTTCTATTTGCTTATTAGCCTAGTGACCAACGTCGCCCATTTAACCCAAAATTACTTTATTTAATAAATTTACTAAATTCCACAAAATATTTAAACATCCCGAAATTTAATCACTCCAAACTAAAATTTAAACCTATTTATTCTTCCATGGTCACTTCGTTTAGATTTCCCCCTAGTAATAAATCACTATGTTGCTCCACATATAGCTTAGACTAGGCTCTTTATCCCAATAATCTTCCTTAGGCACCCCTCACAAATTTACTTAACCGCATTTATAGTAGATTTTAGCCCCAACCATTTTTAATATTCCCATTCCCATAAAATTACAAAAACTAAAGGGGGTAGGAATATTAAACCTCCTCCCTAGGATTGACTTAATCCTATCCATTAATTTAAGGTCTTCTAAAACCCTAAAAGCTGCCCCTTTACGATTTATTTTCCCATTTTATTTTGTTTCATTTTGTTTGCAGGTGTTTGGAGAATAGCCATGGAGGCCATGGGAGGGATTTATCCTTCATCTCAAGGAGGAGGCAACTTCTTGTTTTTTTTCCTTTCTGTTTGCACAGATTACCAAATCCATATAAGCCTTCTTTTCTTTCTTGCATATCATTATAGTAGTGGAATAACCCTATATAGGGTTGTTGTTTGATTTTATTTTTAAAACTAAAACCAAAGTGGTTTACTGGTTATTAGATCTATGCATTTATATAAGTATACACACACACGTGTGTGTGTGTATACTGAAACAAAAAAATGTGTAGGGTTTAATATAACAAGCGATGGGGCAAACTACACAAAAATTGTGGTTGGGGATGACAGATTTGTGTGGAAAACACCACAGTCCCACTATGGGTGGCTACGACCACACCATTGTGGGCTTATATAATGGCCGGGGTTGGGGATGTGGCCCCTCCCAGCATTTTTTAATATATTCTTAAAACATTTAACACAATGCTTCAACACTTTTTGGTTTAATATTTATCTTTTCTTATAAAATTTCAAATATATATATGGGATTAATAGTAAGTCCAACAATAAATTAATCCTATCCTTACCACAAAATAAGTAAATAAATCATTTTAATCGTAGATGAAATCATAGATACATAACTCCAACAATAAATTAATCCTATCCTTACCACAAAATAATTAAATAAATCATTTTAATCGAGAGATGAAATCATATATATATATATGTGTGTGTGTGTGTGTGTGTGTGTGTGTGTGTGTGTGTGTGTGTGTGTGTGTGTGTGTGTGTGTGTGTGTGTGTGTGTGTGTGTGTAGGACTAATTTATCGTTGGACTTAAATCTTTTATATATATATATATATTGAATGCAATACATAATTATTTATATGTATATTAATTTGGTTGAAAGTATAAATTGGTATAGTTTTTATTTTGATGCAAATCGGATAAGTAATCATACCTAAAAGGTATAGAGGATAAGTATCTATGTATGAATGTTACAAATTTGCAATCTAACCTTTCACAAAACATCCGAATTGCAACTTTAAATTGGGAATAAACAAAATGATGGCCTTCAACCTTTACCATAGTATGTAGGTTAAATTTTAAATCTATATCATTTAAAAAAATCCCAACATAAAAATCCTTTCTTCTAAATGAGACAATGCATGTTTACATCGAAGATTAACATATAGAGAGCAATGATTTTTGATTAGATAAAAAACTCAATACAAGGACAAATTTGGCCAACACATTAATCTTCAAACTAAGAATTTGGCAACTTAGAATAAATTTGGTTTCTTTTCTTTTCAAAGTAAGGTGGAAAGTAACTTCACATCTTTAACCCCAAGTCCTTTATAAGCTTCTTCAAGATTTTAAGACTACACATAACCTTCTTTTATTTTGCAATGTGTACAAACATTCACAATGACTAGAATGGAATTTATTTCAACATAGAGAAGCACAAGGTGCCATATACTATATTCTTCCAACAAGAGTATTAGATGATTTTAACATGAAAAGATAAAAAATTAACACAATTACTTTTCTCCCAAAAGATACAAGCAACCAACTATTTATTTGACAAGTATTACACAACCTTCAAAAAACAAATATAAAATCTCCCTTTAACAATATGAAATAATAATTTTACAACATGTACATAAATGTCAAACCTTAAAATCTTATTAGATCCCTAACAAATCAATGTGACATTTTCAATATTAACACTCATCCTAAAAAGCGCAAAAAATCATATAAAAAGAAAAATTTTAAACCTTAAACCCTAATCATGTATGATAATGATGGTGATGGTAATGATGACAACGAGAAGATTAAAATGACCATGATCATATTAAGAAAAATCATGATCATGATCGAGAGGATGATTATATCAACAATGAATATCATGATGATGAGTATGATGATGGTGAAAATGAAAACAATGAAGAAGATGCTAATGAAGAAAATCATGATAATGATGACAAGGGAAAAAATGATGATGATGGTGATGATTAGGATGAGAAGGATGACGATCATGGTGATGATGACGATAACAACAAACATGAGAATCATGATGTTGGTGATGGTGATGTCACCATCATTGATAGTAAAATTATAATAATAATATTGTATTAATAATAAAAAAGTTAATATTATTAATAATTAATTTCTTGTTTTATGCGTTTTAAATGGTATGACTTAAAATATTGAATGTAAATTATTATTTTTGATTCTTAAAAAATAGTGAAGCATTGAATAGTATAAGATATTTTATATGATTGCATTAGGGCGGAGAATCATTTTCTAGTACATTATATCTTTGCACTTCAAAATACAGTAATCAAGCTCATTGAGTTTGGTCCATTTGGTGATATTTCACTAATTTCCCATTACGATCACATTTTTTCCACATGTGGTTGCCCCTTTTGATTCTCTTACTCCAAATATATGTAATGCATTGTATGTAACCTAGACCAAGTTCAAGTAGTCTCAACAAAAAAAAAGAACACTATTTTTTATGGTCTCTCATTCTAGTTGTCAAGGAAGAGAGACGATTCTTGACTTTGAGACTCAGTTTTGAAGACTTTTCTCAAGACCTTTTTCCAAAATTCAATGAAATAAAATAACGATTACAAATTCAACTGAAGTCTCATTAAAACACTATCCCAAAAGGTCTTACCAAACATATATCGTCATATGGCATTTGAGACCATTGTTATAGGCTTCAAATTTGATGACTATGTCTTATGGCCATCCAAAAAAATTTAAGTGTTGTTTTTTTAATATTACCCTGCAAATTGTTAGAAAAATCGAATGCATTGATTAATATTCATAGGACTGTTCAACTTCCCACGTGACTTGTGACCTTCCATGTCCCAACTGTCCATTGGGATCCTTCTCTCCTCCTTCTTGGTTGTCTATATATTTGAATGTAATATTTGTTTATCATCATCCAATGTAATTTTATATTCATTATTTTTAGAACTTTAAAGATCTCAGACCTTCGGTTTCTCTTTTGCAATTTTTCCTGATAGCATTCATTTCATTTTTTGGCATTTTTGGACCTGTAGAAATAATGCTTGGAGGAGGAAAACAAAAAATAAAAATCACTGCATTGTAACCCTTCTCTGACAATGACCTTGTGAAGATCTTGGTGTTTGAAGGGTGGAGCATGAATTGGTGGCATTTTATTGATTTTTCACGTCACCTATGTATTTATTTCTTTGCAAATATTTTGGCGTATTTCCTTTTGCTAAACAAAGCCTAGTTTGGTGTTTCATTTTCCTGTTTTGGATGCTTTGGTTATTGCGTGTCAATTCTTGTAATAGATCAGTTGTTTCTCTGACAACCGACCTATTTTTTGGCTTTGTGTGGTGTTAATACCTGTCTGCGTGGAGAAAGGAGACGCTTGGCGTTTTGTTTGGTAGAGATTCCCGTGGATACATACAAATAAATCTTTTTGACAGCTGTGTGTGAAGCTTCTGGGGCTACTGTTCTTTCATAGAACATGTGCCTAACTCTCTGCATTTGTGACAACAACCATAGCAGTTTGAATTATTTTGTGTGCCAAGCATGGACATTCAGTGTTTGGTGTGTCTTAGTCATTCTTGGCATTTGTAAACATTTTTGACTTGCTGTGTAAACGTGGAAACAAACTTGTGCATAGCAAATATCGCTGAAAAATAAAATACTTTGTGAAGGCTATTTGTTGCAGGCATATGGGAAGATTTGTTGAAGCTGATTCAGTGCTTCCAGAAGCTTTGAACAAGGATACAAAGGAAGTTGATACTCTTGCGAATCTAGTGGTTTGCAATCTTCATCTCGGAATACCAGCTGCCCGCTATCTTAATCAGTTGAATGTGTCACATCTAGAACATTTACTTGTCAAAAGAGCCTCAAAGCCATATCTGCTAATTAAGTAGCATGTTACTAGAGGTTGAACGAAACAAGGAGGTTGGAGGATATTTGGTGACCGCTCATCAGTCACCTACAATGGGGTCGCAACATGAATTAGTTGACGTTTGTGTTTTTATTTGTGTTCATTTTTATTGTTCGTAATGTGGTTTTAGATTGTGTTGTGTATGTTTTCTTGAATAGAGTTGCGAAACGTGCTCCAGCTTTTGTACCTTCTAAATGAAGAACATTGTTAGGAGTGAAAAGAACTAAGTAGCACTTGGTTCTTATGTAAAGGGTTTGTGGAAATCTGAGAAAGCACTCAAGTGTTCAGTGACACATCATGTCACCACGTTTGTGGTGAGTCCTACGCAAAAACCATATGGGTTCCCCGGTAATCCAAGGAAACCGGAAACCACCGAGGTTTTCTCGAGGTTGGATGTGCTTAGGTCACTTCCATGTTTATGGGAATCCCGTGGGGAAAAAATAATGTGTCACCGAGACCAAGAAGCCCGATGTTGGCATGTCCCCTTAAAGGTGAGCGAGGCTATAAGGAGATTGTAATAAAAAAATTATAGTGTTTGGAATAAGGGGGATCCATTATCTGGAAATATGATGTTTGTAAAAATAATTTATTAAGGGGGTGAATGTTAGAAAAATCTAATACATTCATTAGTATTCGTAGGCCTCGTTCACCTTCCCACGTGACATGTGACCTTCCACGTCCCAACCGACCCTTGGGATCTTTCTCTCCTCCTCCTTAGTTATCTATATATTCGATTGTAATATTTTATTATTATCATCCAATGCAATTTGATATTCATTATTTTCAAAAAAATTGTGTACTCCTGTATTATTATTACAATACAGATGATAAAATATTTCTCTTGTTTTAAAATAGGTTTATGCAAATCAATATAATTAATATATAGATGTATATAAAAATGGCTATTACATTTTATACTTGCAAGTTGTATGAGATGGTTATTACGAATGGATTCGACTTTTTGGTGGTGGTGGGTTATAATTTTTACATGTTTTAGTTATAATTTTGATTCTAAATTTGATGTTCACTTAACTATTGCTAACACATTTTTTCTTTTGTCTTAGAGAAGACAATAAAAAAATCCTAATATCTTAGCCTTGAGATGGAGTTTGAAGGTCATTTTTATTTTCTCTAACATTTTTTAAAACCTTAGACATTAATGACAATGATTTTCAAATAATATATGCAAAATATATAATCTCATTTCTAAAATTTACAAATATTTCACAATAAAAATATGATTCAAAATGTGTAACACCCATTGAATTTAAACCCTTTTTACCCTTAAATTTTCCTATTTTAAAGAATTCAAAACACTCTCAATTTGAAATTTATATGTTATTTACAGGTTTTAAATGAAGACAATTGATTGATAAGTTTTACGATTGAGATTTCATGAGAAAAAGGGAAAAAACGTCTCACTTTGGTAGAGCATCCATGGAATTCAACCTATTAATAACCCATCCAACGTTTTATGTAAATTATTCTATTGAGAACGACCTCATAAAAAACACATAAGAAGACATAAATGAGGCGTCTCCCTATGAATTGTAGAAACACATATGGAGCATGGAATTTGTGTCCATCACACTTGCATCCAACCCAATTATGTGAATACAAGTGCAAACTAAGAAACCCACAAAGTAACCATGCAGAATCCATAATCAGAGAACCCCAACCTACAACTACAATAATCAAAGATTTGGGTTCTCAATTTAACTCTTCTACATCATTTCCTAAAATTATTGGGCACTTGGAGGCCATAAATGAAAATAAATTCAATGTTCGCATATTTTCAAACAGAACAAATTGGGCATTTCATAGGCCGTAAATTACAATAAGTGCATAAGCTAATAACACAGACGTTTGCCATATCGGTATTCCTAAAGTCCGAAGCCCACAATCTTTAAGAAAATATATATATTGTTAAAATGAACAAATTCAAAATATATATATATATATATTGAAATAAACGAATTTAACTTTAACTACCACCTGCCTCAACGGATGACCCTTCGGGCCAAAAATTTTGATTTTCTCAAGCCCACCAACACTATCATTTTCAAGAATTATTTTTTGATTAGCAGAATCTGTTTAAGACTTATTTGACATTTTATGAATATGAAGAACACCCAGTAAATATCTGACTTGAAAATCTAAGCAAAGCAATTGATGGTTTGCATTGCATTGCAAGAAAAAAGTATAATAAAAAAATCTTTGAAAATTACATAAAATGAGCACTTGGTAGAGGATGAAATCGAGTTTCGGATCGTTCAAAATATTTTCTTACAACAAGTGTACATAATAACTAACAATATCACCTTTGGTGATATTAAAGGCCAATAGGTCTGTTAATAAAAAAATATATATAATTATAATTACAAGTAATAAAAATGAAAAATAAATTTTTTAATTATATGATTTTTGTTAAAAATGATGAAAATTAAAATTAATAGAAATTAATGAAAATTAGTGAGTAAAAAAGAAAACAAAAGGCAAAATTCAAAAAATTCAGAAATAAAATTTAATTAAAACTATTGGAAATAAAAATGAACAAAAAGTAATAACTAAACTAAATTAAAATTAAATGAATTAATATTAAAATTGATAAAAATTTAACTTAGAAATAATAAAGATTAACAAAAATTAACAATAAAAATTGATGAAAAATTAATAATAAATTATTTAAAATAACAAAAATTAACGAAAATGAACAAAAATTAATTAAAATTAATAAAAAAATTAATAAAAATAATGAAAATTAATTAAAAAATATTTAAGATAACAAAAATTGAAACAATTTTATTTAAAATAACAAAAAAATAGTAAAAACAAAAAAACAATAATGAAAAATTAATAAGAATTAATGAAAAATTAAAAAATTAACAAAAATAATTTAAAAAATAACAAAAATCAATAAAATTAACAACTTAATAAATATCAATAAAATAACAAAAATTAATAAAATTGATACAATTAATAAAAATTAATAAAAATCAACAAAAATAAATAAAAATTAGCAAAAATTAATATACAGTCTTCCAAAACTGTCTTCACTCGGATCTTAAAGTCCGTGTACAAAATTATTTCTGCAAAGCTGATAACAAATCTCTTGAAACACACACACAATGTACTCAGAGAAAAAGAACCACAAAGAGATCATAAACTCATTCGTTATGATAGTGAAAATAATATTCTCACTTGCATGCAGAAAGATAAGATTTGTATTTTTTTATAGTGCAGCAAAAGATAGGGGAAACACAGGATTAATTAATTAAAAAAATGGAGAAAAGGGGAAGAAAAAAAAGACACGGTGGTTCCACATGACAGTATGAAACAATATAAAAATACAGCCAACACCACACCGTCATTTATAATGTAAATAAAATGAATGGGAGACATAGTGACAGGGATACCATTCACCAGATGTTTAATATTATGATCTACGGGACCAGTCACCAACATAAATTCCTAAATATTTTTTGCAGCACTTACCAAAAAATACCAGACGAAGTAATAGCAATAATAATAATAGCTAAATATCTAAATATGAAAAAAAAAAAAGATCTTTATAACTACCTTCTTCCCTTCACAATGTGCCCAACATGGGTTAACTCTGTATCAATGCTGCCACCGCCTGCGGGCCACTTCAGCTGGTTGCAAATCTCATCCAGACAGAACACAGATAGCATGAGAAGACTGGAAAGGAATGAGAATGGACACAGATTTCCAAAGGGAATTTACCCTCCATACCTCGGATGGTTTCTTCTTTCAACATTTCGAAAATCTTGAAACCAACTGGACTCCCTCAATCTCATCCAGATATGGCCCAGCATGCAATATTAATTACCTGTTATGCATGTATATTCTGACGGTCACTGAAAATGGTTATTTAGTAAAGCAACAACGTGGGATAAGTCACAGACTGAACCGAAAAGAGCTGCACCCCACCTGTCACGCGGTGAATGGAAAAGAGCAGTATCGGCCTGAATATACTATAAATATCGTAGACAGTGAAGTCTCCTGAAATATTTATTTTCACTAATTATGATGAAAGCAAGACGAGTGCAGGGCATCTGAACAATTAGTATGCGGAGGAGGATGCAAGTTGGCGAAAAGACTTAAGGCGGCCAGGAGCAGTTGGTCCAAAGGTCTGAAGTATGCGAACCAGTAGGATCGGGCCGAAATGAGAACTTTACGCCGCCGGGACTAAGCGGGACAAATGGCGAACCAAGGCCGAATCGGAAAAATTTGTCCTGAAGATCAGGAAGCAAATGCGACATCCGGCGCATGGGGACGCGAAGGGCGCTTGCAAGCAGGCTGTTCGGCCAAACAGGAAACTTGGCAAAAATGCGGCCCGGGACGTGAGGCGGCAAAAGCGGCCGAAGGAAAAGGAGAAAAGTCAACATTTGACCCGTGAAACTTCAAACGGCCATAACTTTTGACTCCGAGCTCCGATTTTCATAAAATTGGACTTTCTGGAATGAGCACGACGTCCTCTACGCCACAATATAAAAATACAGCCAACACCACACCGTCATTTATAATGTAAATAAAATGAATGGGAGACATAGTGACAGGGATACCATTCACCAGATGTTTAATATTATGATCTACGGGACTAGTCACCAACATAAATTCCTAAATATTTTTGCAGCACTTACCAAAAATACCAGGACGAAATAATAGCAATAATAATAATAGCTAAATATCTAAATATGATAAAAAAAAAAAAGATCTTTATAACTACCTTCTTCCCTTCACAATGATATTGCTAACATGGGTTAACTTTCTGTATCAATCTTGCCACACTTTGCGAACCACTTGAAACCGGTTCAAATCTCATCCAGAACAAGAACACGGATAGCATGAGAAAGGCTGGAAAGGAATGAGAATGGACCTTACATTTCCAAAGGGAATTTACCCTCCATACCTCGGATGGTTTCTTCTTTCAACATTTGAAAATCTTGAAACCAACTGGACTCCCTCAATCTCATCCAGATATGGCCCAACATGCAATATTAATTACATTATGCATGTATATTTTGACGGTCATTTGAAAATGGTTATTTAGTAAAGCAACAGCGTGGGATAAGTAACAGGAACTAAACCGAAAAGAGTTGCACCCTACATCACGTCCACGCGGTGAATGGAAAAAGCGATGCTCGGCTGAATATACTATAAATATCGTAGACAGTGAAGTCTCCTGAAATATTTATTTTCACTAATTATCTAACTTGAAGATGAAAAATCACCTTGATGTGATCGATTTCTAGATGGGATGAGTAGGTAAAAATATCAATATAGGGGTATTTAAAATAATTCCTAAGGAATGCGATCATAGAAAATGGAAACGTATCATTCTCCTCCATGTTTCTTGCAAAATTCCTGTCAAAATTTTTGCTAGACTAGTGAGAACAATCATTTTAGCTACCCAGAAAAGCTTTATGCAATGTTGGTATATTTTCGATAATTTAATTACTATATAGGAAGGAATTCATTCTGCTGAGGAAAGAAACACGAATGCTTTTATGGCCTTTCTAGAATCTGGATTTTTTTATCTCTTGACATGGTTTTTACGGAGTAATATGCCTCATGCGTAATAAGTTATTGATATTTAATTTACTGTTATCATTGATACAATGAATGGAGGTAACCTTAATCACATTTCAAAATAGCTCAAAATTTAATGCCCCATCTTTTTAATCACAAGTATCCAAGAATTCACCCCCAGGGGTGTTTGATAACATGCATCGAAAGGAATCTAAGCAGAGGGGTGATAAAATGGAAGAAATAAAAAAGGCGGTTGCGGGATTTGTTTGAGGATTCGGGTCTCAAGGGGCTCGGTTGAGTACTCGGTTCGGGTTGAGCTAAGGTTCATCGTATCAAATCTTGGAGGCCAGAAAAAATCGTGAAAATCGGCTAAGTCCCAAGTCCAGGAGGTAGGGATGCGAGAAACATCACTCAGGCGCGAACCGGCGAAGGCCAGGCAGCGAGGCGGTTGTTGCCGAAGCATTTGGGACATCCGAAAGCAAAGGGGACGGCGGACGAAAATCAACCGTTGGCGGCAAAAAGTGGAAAAATTGACTAAGCTGTTGAAAGCAGGCGATGCCGGGACATCTGGACATTTAACGCGGAGGATGCAAGTCGGCGGAAAAAGACTTAGCCAGCCCGAAGCAGTTGGGCGGCGCGGGACAAGAGTGCGCGAACAGTACGAACCGGCCGAATCGGAAAAAAATTTGTCCACTGACGATCCAGGAAGCAAATGGGACATCACGGGCATGGGGATGAGCTGCAAAAGCGGCTGTTATTGGAAACGGGAAGCTTCAAGAAAAGTACGCCGGGGATGTGAGGGCGCGAAAAGCGGCGGCCAAAGGAAAAGGAAAAAGTCAACATTTGACCATTGAAACTTCAAGCGCCATAACTTTTGACTCAGCTCCAATTTTCATAAAATTGGACTTCTAGAAACGATCACGACGTCCTACTACGCCACTGATATAAAAATACAACCAACACCACTGCTTGTCATTTATAATGTAAATAAAATGAATGGGAGGCATAAAGCGACGGGGATACCATTCACCGATGTTTAATATTATGATCTACGGGACCCGCCATGACATAAATTCCTAAATATTTTTTGCAAGCACTTACCAAAAATACCGGGCAGAAATAATAGCAATAATAATAATAGCTAAATATCTAAATATGATAAAAAAAAAAGATCTTTATAAATACCTTCTTCCCTTCACAATAGCTGCCCAACATGGGTTAACTCTGTAACAATGTTTGCCACTGACACTGCGGGCACTTGGTGGTTTCAAATCTCATCCAGAAAAGAACACGAGAATAGCATGAGAAGGCTGGAAAGGAATGAGAATGGACACCCAATTTCCAAAGGAATTTACCCTCCATACCTCGGATGGTTTCTTCTTTCAACATTTGAAAATCTTGAAACCAACCGGACTCATCAATCTCATCCAGAGATATGGCCCAACATGCAATATTAATTACATTATGCATGTATATTTTGGTCAGTCCTTGAAAATGGTTATTTAGTAAAGCACAACAGCGTGGGATAAGTCTGAGACTAAGCGAAAAGAGTTGCGCCCCACCGCTCACGCGGTGAATGGAAAAGAGCGTGACTCGCCTTTGAATATACTATAAATATCGTGAGCCGGTGAAGTCTCCCCGAAATATTTATTTTCACTAATTATTTAACTTGAAGATGAAAAATCACCTTGATGTGATCGATTTCTAGATGGGATGAGTAGGTAAAAATATCAATATAGGGGTATTTAAAAATAAGTCCTAAGAGGATGAGATCATAGAAAATGGAAGCGTATCATTCTCCTCCATGTTTCTTGCAAAATTCTTGTCAAAATTTTATGCTAGACTAGTGAGAACAATCATTTTAGCTACCCGAGAAAAGTTTTATGCAATGTTGGTATATTTTCGATAATTTAATTACTATATAGGAAGGAATTCATTCTCAGCCCGAGGAAAGAAACATGAATGCTTTTATGTCCTTTACGAATCTGGATTTTTTTATCTCTTGACATGGTTTTTACGGAGTAATATGCCTCATGCGTAATAAATTACAAATTTTAATTTCTTGTTATCATTGATCTGATGAATGGAGATAACCTTAATCACATTTCAAAATAGCTCAAAAATTTAATGCCCGTCTTTTAATCCTGTTATCCAAAATTCACCCCTGCAGGGTGATTTTGATAACATACATCGAAAAAGAATCCCAACGGAGTTGATAAAATGGAAGAAATAAAAAATGCGATTGCGGAAGTGTTTTGAGGATTTCGGGGTCTAAAGGGCTTGGTTCGTACCCGATTCGGGTTGGTAAGGTTCATCATATCAAATCTTGGGGCAGAAAAAATCGTGAAAATGGCTAAGTCCCCGAGTCGAGGAAGTAGGGACGGTAGAAGACATCACAAGCGCGAACCGGCCGAAAGGCCCATGGCCGATGCAACGCAAGGCATTTGAGGACATCGGGGCAAAAGGGGCGCGGGAGGGCGAAATCAGCCAACCGTAGGCGAAGTCGAAAAAATTGACTAGCTGTTGAAAGCAGACGATGCAGGACATCAGACGGATTAGTTAAAGTGGAGGATGCAAGTCGGTTTGAAAAAGACTTAAGGCAGCCCCGAAGAGTTGAAGGCTGAAGGTGTGAAAAGTGCTGCGAGCAGAGCAGGATCGGCCGTAAATGAGAACTTTCACACTAGGAAAGCGGGTGACAAGTACGTGTGAACCCGGCAAGCCGTAGAACCTACGGAAAAATTTGTCTGACCGATCGGTACCAAAGCAAATGAGAACATTTGTGCCGCGAGGATACGAAGAATGCGAAATGACCATTGTGCGGCTAAATTCAGGCAAAATTCGGCGAAAATACGTAGGGGGCGTGAGCGAAAAGCGCGGGCAGCGTAGAAGGAAAAGGAGAAAAGTCAACATTTGAACCGTGAAACTTCAAGCGGCCATAACTCTTTGGACTCAGAGCTCCGATTTTCATAAAATTGGACTTTACGGAAGGAGCACAACGTCCTCTACGCCACAATATAAAAATACAAACTAACACCACACCGTCATTTATAATGTAAATAAAATGAATGGGAGACAGTAGTGATGAGGATACCATTCACCCGGATGTTTAATATTATAATCTACGGGACCAGTCCTGACATAAATTCCTAAAAAATTTTTTAGAAGCACTTACCAAAAAATACGACGAAGTAATAGCTTGAAATAATAATAATAATAATAGCTAAATATCTAAATATGATAAAAAAAAGATCTTTATAAATACCATCTTCCCTTCATGATATGTGCCCGACATGGGTTAACTCTGTGTCAATCTTTGCCACCGCTGTAAGTCCTCACTTGGTTGATTGCAAATCTCATATAAACGAGAACACAGAATAGCATGAGAAGACTGGAAAGGTATGAGAATGGACCACAGATTTCCAAAGAATTTACCTCATACCTCGGATGGTTTCTTCTTTGAACATTTCGAAAATCTTGAAACATTTGGACTCCTTGAATCTCATCCAGATATGGCCCAGCATATGATATTAATTACAGTATGCGTGTATACTCTGACGGCAGTCATTGAAATGGTTATTTAGTAAAGCAACAACGTGGGATAAGTCCTGATGAGCCCGAAAGAGCTGCGCCCAACACGTCACGCGGTGAATGGAAAAGAAGCGATATCGGCTTTGAATATACTATAAATATCGTAGAAGCAAAGTGAAGTCTCCAAATATTTATTTTCACTTTAATTATCTAACTTGAAGATGAAAAATCACCTTGATGTGATCGATTTCTAGATGGGATGAGTAGGTAAAAATATCAATATAGGGGGTATTTAAAATAATTCTGAGAATGAGATCATAGAAAATGGAAACGTATCATTCTCCTCCATGTTTTATTCAAAATTCTTGTCAAAATTTTTGCTAGACTAGTGAGAACAATCGTTTTAGCTACCCGAAAAGTTTTTATGCAATGTTGGTATATTTTCGATAATTTAATTATTATATAGGAAGGAATTCATTACGCTTGAGGAAAAGAAACACGAATGCTTTTATGGCCTTTACAGAATCCGGATTTTTATCTCTTGACATGGTTTTTACGGAGTAATATGCCTCATGTGTAATAAGTTATGGATATTTAATTTACTGTTATCATTGATACAATGAATGGAGATAACCTTAATCACATTTCAAAATAGCTCAAAATTTAATGCCCCATCTTTTAATCCTGTTATCCAAAATTCACCCCCCAGGGTGATTTTGATAACATTCATCAGAAGGAATCCCAACAGGTTGATAAAATGGAAGAAATAAAAAACAAAATGCGGTTGCAGGACTGTTTTGAGGGATTTCGGGGTCTAAAGGGCTCGGTTGGTACCAGTTCGGGTTGAGCTAAGGTTCATCGTATCAAATCTTGGAGGCCAGAAAAAATCGTGAAAATCGGCTAAGTCCCATAAAGTAGGGACCGGTAGAGACATCGGGCGCGAACCGTCGAAAGGCCGCGCCGCAACTGTCTTACTTGAACATTTGGGACATCGGCGGGGCCAGCGAGGATGCGGGAATTTGAGCGGCAAAAAAGTGGAAAAAATTGACTAGCGTTGAAGCGGAGTAATCACAGGACATCTCGGACAATTAGTGCGCGGAGGATGCAAGTGAGTAGAAAAGACTTAAGCACGGCCGGAGCAATGGGCCGTAGAAGGTCACGAAGTATCGCCCGAAGTGGCCGGATCGGTCGAAATGAGAAATTCCAGCCAAGGACAAGTGGGACAAGAGTGCGCGAACTTAGGCCGAATCGGAAAAATTTGTCCCGCAGACAGTCGAGGAAAGCGGAAATGGGACATGCTGACGGAGGCGAAGGGCGCGAAATGGCCTGTTCGGCAAAGCGAGAAACCGGGCTGGTTGCAGAATCTCATACGACGAGAACACAGAGATAGCATGAGAAGGCTGGAAAGGTATGAGAATGAACCACAATTTTCCAAAGGAATTTACCCTCCATACCTCGGATGGTTTCTTCTTTGAACATTTCAAAAATCTTGAAACAACCCGACTCTTCAATCTCATCCGAGATATGGCCCGGCATGCATATTAATTACATTTATGCATGTATATTGACGATCAGCTGAAAATGGTTATTTAGTAAAACAACGTGGGATAAGTCACACCCGAGGCGAAAAGAGCCTGCGCCCAACACTGTCACGCGGTGAATGCAAAAAGAAACGATGCTCGGCACGAATATACTATAAATATAAATAGGATACAGTGAAGTCTCTGAAATATTTATTTTCACTAATTATCTAACTTGAAGATGAAAAATCACCTTGATGTGATCGATTTCTAGATGGGATGAGTAGGTAAAAATATCAATATAGGAGGTATTTAAAATAATTCCTAAGGAATGAGATCATAGAAAAATGGAAACGTATCATTCTCCTCCATGTTTCTTTCAAAATTCTTGTCAAAATTTTTAAGCATAGACTAGTGAGAGCAATCGTTTTAGCTACCGAGAAAAGTTTTATGCGATGTTGGTATATTTTTCGATAATTTAATTATTATATAGGAAGGAATTCATTCTGTTGAGGAAAAGAAACGAATGCTTTTATAGCGCTTCCCAGAATGCGGATTTTTATCTCTTGACATGGTTTCACCCGGAGAATATGCCTCATGTGTAATGAGTTATGGATATTTAATTTCTTGTTATCATTGATGTCTGATGAATGGAGATGACCTTAATCATATTTCAAAATAGCTCAAAATTTAATGCCCCATCTTTAATCCTGTTATCAAAATTCACCCCCGAGGTGATTTTGATATTTAATACTATCGAAGGAATCAGCGAGGGTTGATAAAATGGAAGAAATAAAAAACAAAATGCGTTTCACTGGGAATTTGTTTTGAGGATTTACAGGTCTAGAGAATTTCGATTGGTACCGGATTCGGGTTGAGCTAAGGTTCATCGTATCAAATCTTGGAGGCCGGAAAAAATTGTGAAAATCAGGTAAGTCCATAAAGTAGGGGACAGAGTAGAGACATACAGGCGCGAACGGCCGAGAAGGCCGCGAGTATCTGTAGCGGCATCATTTGGGACATCTGGCGAAAGGTGGCCAGCAGCGAGGATGCGGAAATTTAAAGGCCCGGCGAAAAGTGGAAAAAATTGACTAGCTGTTGAAACATGTAGATCACGGGACATCTGGACAATTAGAATGCGGAGGATGATCTAAGTCAGCAGTAAAGACTTAAACGATGCCTGGCAAACTTGATTGTCGAAGAAGGTACACGAGGAAGTATCTTAGTGGCGGGATCGGCCGAAAATGAAGGGACTTGCCAGAGATGACGCGGGACAAATGGAAGCGAACGGCCAATCGGAAAAATTTGTCCCGTATCCACGATCGGAAGCAAATGGGACATACATGGCCACGAGGGTAGCCTTCGCGAAGGGCGAAATGGCATTCGGCCCAGCGAAACCCCGGCGAAATGCAGCGGGGCGTGAGGCCGAAAGCGAAGCGGCGAAGGAAAAAGGAGAAAAGTCAACATTTGACGTGAAACTTGACAACAGGCCATAACTTTTGACTCCGAAACTCGATTTTCATAAAATTGGACTTTACGGCTACAAACCTGGCGTCGCCAGCGCCACGATATAAAAATACGGCCAACACCACACCGTCATTTATAATGTAAATAAAATGAATGGAGGCATGATAGTAGCCAGGGGATACCATTCACGGATGTTTAATATTATAATCTACGGGACCGGATCCGCGACATAAATTCCTAAATATTTTTGCGGCACTTACAAAAAATACCGTAAGCTGATAATGAATAATAATATGTAGCTAAATATCTAAATATGATAAAAAAAAAGATCTTTATAAATATCTTCTTCCCTTCCTGATAATGCCCAACATGGGTTAACTACGTATCCAAATGCTACCATACGCACTGTTTACAGCTTGATGGTTGCGAATCTCATCGAGGACGAGAACACGAGATAGCATGAGAAGGCCTGGAAAGGAATGAGAATGGACCTGATTTCAAGCGGAATTTACCCTCCATACCTCGGATGGTTTCTTCTTTGACATTTTGAAAATCTTGAAACCAGAAGCTGGACTCCCTCAATCTCATCTAGATATGGCCCGACATGCGATATTAATTACTGTTATGCATGTATATTCGAACCGGTCCTTGAAAATGGTTATTTAGTAAGCTTAGCAAAACATTGGATAAGTTATTCTGAGAAGCCCGCTTAAAAGCTTCACCCCACATCACTGCGGTGAATGGAAAAAGATCGATGTCGGCTTTGAATACTATAAATATCGTGAGTAGACAGTGAAGTCTCACTGAAATATTCTTTTAACTTCGATTATCTAACTTGAAGATGAAAAATCTCCTTGATGTGATCGATTTCTAAAGATGGGACAAGTAGGTAAAAATATCCGATATAGAGGTTGTTTAAAATAATTCTAAGGGAATGCGATCATAGAAAATGAAACGTATCATTCTCCTCCATGTCTCTTGCAAAATTCTTGTCAAAATTTTTTCTAGACTAGTGAGAACAATCATTTTAATACCTGAGAAAAGTTTTATGCGATGTTGGTATATTTTCGATAATTTAATCACTATATAGGAAGGAATTCATTCTGAGAAAAGAAACACGAATGCTTTTATGGCCTTTCCTAGAATCTGGTTTTTATCTCTTGACATGGTTTTACGAATAATATGCCTCACCTCATAATAAGTTATTGATATTTAATTCTTAATTATCATTGATCTGATGAATGGAGATAACCTTAATCACATTTTAAATTAGCTCAAAATTTAATGCCCACATCTTATCTTTGTTATCAAAAATTCACCCAGGGTGATTTTGATAACAATATCATCGAAAGGAATCAACGAGTTTGATAAAATGGAAAAATAAAAAAAAATGCGATTGCTGGAAGCTGTTTTAGAGAGGATTTCCGAGTCCCCAAGGAGGCTTCGGTTGGTACCCGGTTAGGGGTTGGTAGCCAGGTTCATCGTATCAAATCTTAGAGCCGAAAAAAATCGTGAAAATATCGGCCCAGTCCCGAGTCGAGGGGAAGTAGGGACAGTAAAGAGACATCTGGTATGGCCAAGCCATAAAGCCGCCTTAGAAGCGTCTATATAGCGACATTTAGGTTTACAGAATCGCGGGACCCAAAGGGACGCGAGGGACCAGCGAGAAATCAAACTGGTGAAAAAGTGAAAAAATTGACTAATTGTTGAAGCAGGCGATGCGGGACATCTCCCGGACAATTAGTACGAGGAGGATGCTGAGTCGGCCAAAAAGACTTAAAGCAGCCGAATAGTTGGGCGAGGTATGCGAGAAATCTGTGAATCGGCTTTGATCGGCCCCAGAAATGAGAACTTACGCTGTAACGGGACAAGGCCCAGACCGAAATCTGTGAACCAGTAGCGAATCGGAAAAATTTGTCCCAGACATTCCAGAAGCAAATGGGACACTCCGGGCCCTGCAGGGGCTGAAGGATGCGAAATGGCAACTATTAGTAATGCGGCGAAGCTTAATAAAGTACTGCAAGGAGGACGTGAGGGCGCGAAAAGGCTGAGCGAGTGAAGAAAAGGAAAAAGTCAACATTTGGCCAGGTGAAACTTCAAGCGACCATAACTTTTGACTTTCAGAGCTCAGATTTTTCATAAGGTGGACTTTACATACACCTGAGCCACGACATCTCTACGCCCATGATATAAAAATACGGCCAACACCACACCGTCATTTATAAGGTAAATAAAATGAATGGGAGCGTAGTGGCGAGGATACCATTCACAGATGTTTAATATTATGATCTGACGGGACTAGTCACTTAACATAGAATTTCTAAATATTTTTTACGGCACTTGCAAAATACCCGGGCGAGGTAATAACTGATAATAATAATAGCTAAATATCTAAATATGATAAAAAAAAAAAAAAAGATCTTTATAAGCTACCTTCTTCCCTTCCTGATATTGCCCGACTTGGGTTAACTCTTTCCATCAATCTTTGCCCGCACTGCGGGCCACTGAAGCCCGAAGTTCAAATCTCTGTCCGAACGAGAACACGAATCGCATGAGAAAGGCGGAAAGGAATGAGAATGGACCGCAGTTTCGAAAGAGGAATTTACCCTCCACATACCTCGGATGGTTTCTTCTTTCTGACATTTCGAAAATCTTGAAGCATTTGGACTCCCCTCAATCTCATCCGAGATATGGCCCGGCTTGTCTGAAATATTAATTACTATTATGCTTGTATATTCGACGGTCACTGAAAATGGTTATTGTAAATACAGCAGCATGGGATAGTCACACACTTAGCAAGAAAAGGAAAGTGCGCCCCACATTGTCGCAGTGAATGGAAAAGAAAGTATCGCTTTGAATATCTTCTCATAAATATGCATTAGCCCAGTGAAGTCTCTGAAATATTTATTTTCACTAATTATCTAACTTGAAGATGAAAAAATCACCTTGATGTGACTGGAGATTTCTAGATGGGATGAGTGTGGTAAAAGAAAATATCAATATAGAGGGTATTTAAAATAATTCTAAGGAATACGATCATAGAAAATGAAACGTATCATTCTCCTCCATGTTTCTTACTGAAAATTCTTGTCGAAAAGTTTTGCCTGAACTAGTGAAAACAATCATTTTAGCTACGGAAAAGCTTTATCGCAAATGTTGGTATATTTTAGATAATTTAATTACTATATAGGAAGGAATTCATTCTGTGAGGAAAAGAAACACAGAATGCTTTATGGCCTTTCTAGAATGACGGATTTTTATCTCTTGACATGGTTTCAGGAGTAATATGCCTACATCTGTACGTAATAAGTTATTGATATTTAATTCTTGTTATCATTGATCTGATGAATGGAGATAACCTTAATCACATTTTCAAAATAGCTCAAAATTTAATGCCCCATCTTTTAATCCTATTATCCAAATTTACCCAGGATTGATTTTGATAACATACATCGAGAAGGAATCCCAGCGAGGTTGATAAAATGGAAGAAATAAAAAAATCGGTTGCGGGACTATTTTGAGGGATTTCGAGTCTAAGGAGCTCGGTTGAGTAGGTTCGGGTTGAAGTAAGGTTTCATCGTATCAAATCTTGGAGGCGAGAAAAAAATCATGAAAATCGGCTAAGTCCCAAGTCAGCAAGTAGGGCCGGTAGAGACATGCAGTTGCGAGCGGCGAAGAGCCGCGAGAGCGGCTCTCACAACGATATTTGGGACATCCAAGGGGCAAGGGAGCCAGTGGCGAGACGTAGAAATCCTGACCCAGCTAGAAAAGTGGAAAAAATTGACTAAGCGGTAGCGCGCTTGAGGAAGTGCAGGAAATTTGGACAGTTAATTAGCGGAGGATGCAAGTCGGCCGAAAGACTTAAGCAGCGAGACAGTTGATTGTTGAAAGCGGGGAAAAGAAATGCACGCGAAGGCCGTAGAGAAGCCCAAATAGAATCGGAACAATTTGTCCCAGAGCGGTCGGGGAAGCTCATCGACATACTGGGCAGCGGGGCGTGAAGGGCAGCTTGGCAGCTGTTCGTGTAGCGAAACTTTCAGCAAAAGGCTACGGGAGGCGTGAGAGAGGCGAAGCGGTAGAAGGAAAAGGAGAAAAGTCAACATTTGACCACGTGAAACTAGCTTCAAGCAGCTGATAACTTTTTGACCTCAGAGGCTCAGATTTTCATAAGGAGTGGACTTTGGACGAATGAGCACTGGCGTCCTCTACGCCACTGATATAAAAATACATTGACCAACACCACTGCCGTCATTTATAATGTAAATAAAATGAATGGGAGTATATGGTAGCGGGGATACCATTCACGGATGTTTAATATTATGATCCTGCGGGACTAGTCACCAACATAAATTCCTAAATATTTTTTGCGCACTTACCAAAAAATACCAGAGGGCAAATATAATAGCAATAATAATAATAGCTAAATATCTAAATATGATAAAAAAAAAAGATCTTTATAAGCTACCTTCTTCCCTTCACCAGTGATATTGCCCAAGCATGGGTTAACTGCAATGCTCCAATCTCTTTTGCCACCGCTGCCCGAGCCACTTGACCGGTTGCAAATCTCATCGAGCGAAGAACACTGAGATAGCATGAAGCTGAAAGGAATGAGAATGAACCTGGAATTTCCAAAGAGAATTTACCCTCCATACCTCGGATGGTTTCTTCTTTCGACATTTAGAAAATCTTGAAACGCAAGCTGGACTCCCTCAATCTCATCGAGATATGGCCCGGCATGTCTGATATTAATTACACAGTATCATGTATATTTTGTGATCATGAAAATGGTTATTTAGTAAAAGCATTAAGCGTTGATAGGATAAGTCACCGAACTAAACCGAAAAAGTTGCACCCCACTGTCCCCTTCGCGGTGAATGGAAAAGAAGCGATATCGGCTTTGAATATCTTATAAATATAAGTAGGCAGTGAAGTCTCCACGAAATATTTATTTTCACTAATTATCTAACTTGAAGATGAAAAATCACCTTGATGTGATCGATTTCTAGATGGGATGAGTGGTAAAAATATCAATATCAGGGGTATTTAAAATAATTCCTAAGGAATGCGATCATAGAAAATGAAACGTATCATTCTCCTCCGTGTTTAACTTTGCAAAATTCTGTCTTGAAATTTTTGCTAGACTAGTGAGAACAATCATTTTACTTCTGCAGAAAAGCTTTATACAATGTTGGTATATTTTCGATAATTTAATTACTATATAGGAAGAATTCATTACTGTGAAGAAAGAAACGAATGCTTTTTATTGGCGCTTTTCAGAATACAGTTTTTATCTCTTGACATGGTTTTTCGGAGTAATGTATGCCATAAACTGCGTAATAAGTTATTGATATTTAATTTCTTGTTATCATTGATCTGATGATGGAGGTAACCTTAATCACATTTCAAATAGCTCAAAATTTAATGCCCCGTCTTTTAATCCTGTTATCCAAAATTCACCCCCGAGGGTGATTTTGATAACATGCATCGAAGAATCCCAACGGTGATAAAATGGAAATAAAAAAAAAAGGCGGTTGCGGGAGGCTGTTTTGAGGATTTCGAGGGTCTAAAGGCTCGGTTGGTACGGTTTGGGTTGAGCTAATGTTCATAAATGTATCAAATCTTGGAGGCGAAAAAATCGTGAAAATCGGCTAAGTCCCAAGTCGGGGAGGCAGGACGGTAGAAACATCTGACAGGCGCGGCTTAAGCCGAAGGCCGCGAGCGTGCAAACTGGCTTGACATTTGGGACATCACGGGACAAGGAGGGCGGGGCGCGAAATCCCGAGCGGCCGAATGAAAAGTGGAAAAAATTGACTAAGCTTTGTTTATAAGCATCGATGCAGGACATCACGGACATTTAGTGCGCGGAGGATGCGAAGTCGTAGAAAAGACTTAAGCAGCCGAGAGCAGTTGGGCGAAGCCAGGACAAAATGCATTGAACAAGCCGAACCGTAGAATCGAGAAAAAATTTATGTTGGCCTTGGTCACGGAAGCTCAGATGGGACATCTGGGCCGCGAGGGGCCTGTGAAAGCGGCTTGTTCGTAAGCTAAGAAGCTTGTGAAAATGCGCGGGGATGTGAGGGCGCGAAAAGCGAAAGCGGCCAAAAGGAAAAAAGGAAAAGTCAACATTTGACCGTGAAACTTCAAACAGCGGCCATAACTTTTGACTGCGAGCTCCAATTTTCACTTAACTTTCTGTGTCAATCTGCACTTGCCACCGCACAACGAGCCACTTGACCGGGTTGCAAATCTCATCGAGATAGAACACCGAATAACATGAAAAGGCTGGAAAGGAATGAGAATGGACCTGAATTTCCAAAGAAATTCACCCTCCATTACCTCGAGATGGTTTCTTCTTTCCCAACATTTCGAAAATCTTTAAACAGCCCGGAAGGAATCCCTCAATCTCATCGGAGATATGGCCCGGCTATACGTGATAATTACATTATGCATGCGTGTATATTCGGCGAGTCACTTTGAAAATGGTTATTTAGTAAAGCAACAATGTGGGATAAGTCACCCAGGCCCGACGACGAAAAGAACTGCGCCCCACATCCATACGCGATGAATGGAAAAGAAATAATCGGCACTGAATATCTTATAAATATAAATGAGGCAGTGAAGTCTCTTTGAAATATTTATTTTCACTAATTGTCAACTTGAAGATGAAAAATCACCTTGATGTGATCGATTTCTAGATGGGATGAGTAGGTAAAAATATCAATATAGGGGTATTTAAAATAATTCCTAAGGAATGCGATCATAGAAAATGAAAGCGTATCATTCTCCTCCATGTTTCTTCCAAAATTCTGTCGAAATTTTTGCTAGACTAGTGAGAACAATCATTTTAAGCTACCCGGAAAAAGCTTTATGCAATGTTGGTATATTTTCGATAATTTAATTACTATATAGGAAGGAATTCATTTCATTGAGGAAAGAAACACGAATGCTTTTATGGCCTTTCTAGAATGCAAAGTTTTTATCTCTTGACATGGTTTTTACGGAGTAATATGCCTCATGCGTAATAAGTTATTGATATTTAATTTACTTTTGTTATCATTGATGTCTGATGAATGGAATAACCTTAATCACATTTCAAAATAGCTCAAAGTTTAATGCCCATCTTTTAATCCTGTTATCGAAAATTCACCCCCGGAGGTCAATTTTGATAACATGTCATCAGAAAGGAGTCAAGCGGAGTTGATAAAATGGAAGAAATAAAGAAAAAATGTGGTTGCGTGAATGTTTTGAGGGATTTCGGGGTGTAAGAGAATTTCGGTTGGTACTAGTTCGGGTTGAGCTAAGGTTCATCGTATCCAAATCTTGGAGGCCGAGAAAAAAATCGTTAAAAATCGAGCTGAAGTCCCAGTCCGGGGAAGTAGGGGCAGGTAAAGAGACATCACAGGCGCGAACGGCCGAAAGAGCGCGGTGACTCTGCGCGGCATTTAGGATATCCAGGGCAAAGTGACCTTGGGACGCGAGGGCAAAATCGAAGCCTGGCGAAAAGTGGAAAAAATTGTTAAGCTTGTTGACGGCAGGCGATGCAGGACATCTGGACAGATTAGTAAATGCAGCGGAGGATGCACCAAGTCGGCCCGAAAAGAACTTAAGCGACTTTGGAGCGGTTGGGCCGAAGCGGGATGCAGAGTGCGTGAGCCGGACGACAGCCGCCGAATCGGAAAAATTGTCCCGGGCAGTCCAGGAAGCAAATGGGGCGTCTGGGCGCGGGGACCAGCGAAAGCGGCTGTTCAGCCAGAATTGGGAAACTTCAGCAAAAATGCCTTGCAGCGGACGTGAGAGGCGCGAAAAACTGAAGCGTAGAAGAAAAGGAAAGTCAACATTTGACCCGTGAAACTTCAAATGGCCATAACTTTTGACTTCAGAACTCACGATTTTCATAAAATTGGACTTTCTGAATGAAGCACTTGCGTACCCGGCTGCATCACGCCATAATATAAAAATACGACCAACACCACACGCGTCATTTATAATGTAAATAAAATGAATGGGAGGCATGTGGTGAGCGAGAGGGATACCGTTCACTTGGATGTTTAATATTATGATCTCACGGGACCGATGTGAAGCATAAATTCCTAAATATTTTTGCTTGACACTTACCAAAAATACAGGCCCAGGGCGAATTAGCAATAATATGTAATATGCTAAATATCCCAAATATGATAAAAAAAAAAGAAAGTCTTTATAAATACTTTGCTTCCCTTCCACAATGTGCCCACATGTGGGTTAACTACGTTGCTCCAATGCTTTGCCACCGCACTATGCGACCACTTGGCCAGGTTGTAAATCTCATCCCAGGCAGAACCACAGATAGCATGAGAAAATTTGCTGGAAAGGAATGAGAATGGACACTGAGATTTCCAAAGGGAATTTACCCTACTTTCTCGGATAGTTTCTTCTTTGACATTTGAAAAATCTTCAGAAACCAGCTGGACTCCTTGATCTCGTCCCGAGATATGGCCGAGCATGCGATAATTAAGTACATTATGCGTGTATACTCGGCGGTCTGCCCGAAAATGGTTCCATTTTAGTAAAAGCAACAACGCATTAAGGATAAATCACGGCCCAGAACCGAAAAAGCTGCGCTTCAGCACTATCCAGCGCGGCCCGAATAGAAAAGAAGCGATGCTCGGCACTGGAATATATCTTATAAATATCGTGAAGCAGTGAAGTCTCTCACAAAGTATTTATTTTCACTAATTATCTAACTTGAAGATGAAAAATCACCTTGATGTGATACGATTTCTAGATGGGATGAGTAGGGTAAAAATATCAATATAGGAATTATTTAAAAATAATTCCTAAGGAATGAGATCATAGAAAAATAGAAAGCGATATCATTATGCTCGTGTTTCTTTCAAAAATTCTTGTCCCGAAAATTTTTTGCTAGACTAGTGAGAGCAATCGTTTAGCTACACCAGAAAAAGTTTTATGCAATGTTGGTATATTTTTACGATAATTTAATTATTATATAGGAAGAATTCATTACTGGCGAGGAAAAGAAACAAACAATACGTAAC
>CM031244.1:693132494-693184804 GCA_018340775.1 Taxus wallichiana var. yunnanensis | reverse complement strand
TAGAAATCATATTCCTACATGTTGGAGGGGTTCAATTATCCTTGATTATTCGTGCATCGCTTGTTTTTCTGCAATTGATCGAGCTTAAAAGTGAAAAGGGGAGTACACAGTCGTACAACAAGCCAACATTTTGGTTGGGTTTCAAACCTAGAACCTATTGAAATTTTCCTCTTCTTTAGCCCTTTTAAGCGCAAATTGCACTCATGTACATAATGTGAATGATGTCAAGAAGATAAAATGAGCACATATAACAAATATATTTTGGTAAGGAACAATTTGAGCCATGTAATAGGTGTGGGACATGTTTATATTGAATTCCCACATTCAAGTCCCCCATTTTTCTTTTAATTTTCCACTTCTTTCAGTTGTGTAAGGGTCAGCTGTTGGCACCTAGAAGTGAAAGACAAGTTAATGGTGTTGACTAAGTGACCCCTCTATATGTCCCCATTAAGATTGGGTTTCAAACTTGCATCCTGTTGGAATTTCCCCATTTTTTATTTGACCCCTTTAACTACAAATTCCACTCATGTGCAAAATGCAAGTGGCATGTAGATGATAATGTGGAGCAAATAAAATTCGACAACATGATAGTCATTTTAATACCTGAAAAATAGAAGCACTAAAATTATAGACACCTATTGACATTGATAATATTGATTGAATACTCCTTACCTTCTAACATATCTCTAAAATATGTTGCCTTGTTTCCTTGCACACCACACCCCTTTTCCCTTGTAACGATTGACAAAAATAGGATGTGGTTATAGAAAAGAAGAGTTTAACATTGTTTCCCCAAACCAGTTCTCTTGACCTACAACTTCTCCTCCCTCTAACCCTTCTTGATTGACCTTGTTCCTTTTATTTTTATTCGTTCTCGAGTATTAGTTTTTCGACATATCCCCTTCAATGTTTTCTTCATACACTTCGGTTACGATTGCTAGTTTTAATGTTTTGAAACATTGAGGTTTCATGATCTCATTCAAAGGTATGGCAAAAAGGGCTTACTAGCCTAACCACATTGAGTATAGTTGTGTTAAAGTTGGTCAACCATTCAAGGATTAGGGTAAAAACCCTAAAAAATTTAACCTTCGCATTTATTTCCTTGATGGAAAAAGGGTAAAATATTGCTGGAGAACTGTGGCTGCCATGGATCCTTCTGCAATCTCTGGTTCATACCTTGCCTTGTTTGCCCGTCATTATGGTTTTGGGATTTTGTGCCTTTTTCAAGCCTGGCTTCTACATTTTCGCTGCAATGGCTGGCCTTTATTTATGGCTGTAATCTCACCAAGGTTTGGCCGACATTTATGATCATGTTTTGAGCTCTCTTTTCTGGGAATGGATGTCTCTTGTTGTTGGTTTCGTGGGTTTGCCTGGGTGTGAACGTGCAAACCCAACCCAGTTTTGCTAAGTATTTGCCTTACTGGTTCGTTCCCTGAGCCCACAGTTCGACCCTGATAAGCGACAGACGTTTTTTTTTATTAAATATGATTTGTAATCTGGGTTTAGTCATTTTTCTCACCGTTTCTCATTCACGGCTTTGCTTGGTTTTAAAAATTTGATTCTGCTTTTGCATAAAAATATATGGCCGCCATATTGTTGTATCCTGCCCTCCCTATTGGGTATGAATCTACTCTGAGGGACTCGTCAGTAGCTTGGCCCTGGTATTACTCAGCCATGCTTGGTAAGTTGATTTAGTCTTATCTTTGTATTTTCGGTCTCTTAGTGTACATAGCTTGCTGGGTAAGCTCTGTCATAAGCTGGTCCTTTGCCTCTATCTTAGAGCTACAAGTGATTTGCTTTATCCAACCCTAGTTGTTGCGTTTCGTAGCTCAGATTTGCTTCAGGTAAATGTTTACAACTATTTTTTAGATTTGGGTTCTATACGAGCTGCTATTTTAGATATGGCTTTGAACTTTGTCATCTTTGGTTCGATGTAAACCAATTTGTTGTTAACAAATATAGCTCTCCTTTTCTCCTTCTGGGTCGAGTCCTATTCGAATTGGACTTCGCCATGGCGGTGTTTTGCTTGATTGTGCATTGTTTTCACCCAGATTTGTTGGACCCTCTTCCTGACAGCTCGAGGTGCTCTGTTTCTCATTCATTTGGTGTGCTAGGTATTGCGCTTTGTTATGAATGAATCCTCATGTGCCTCTATTTTCCTCTCTGTAAAGCTTGTTGTTGCATCAAAGAATGAGTGATATGATTCGTACTTTGAGCTGAAGTTGCTTTCTGTTACTCGTCATGATTTGCTTTTGAGAGTGTTGGGTTCATTCTTGCATTCTCTAATTTGTGCTTGGCTTGATATAACATTGTATGATCTCTGAAGGAAATTCAAGGGTCTTCAGAATCTACAGTAATAGATAGCAATATGAAATAAAACGCAACAGATTTTTAATGATGTAGAACAGGGAAAGAAAGGAGAAACTACATAAATTTATAACAGCAAAGTAAAACAACAATCTTGGCTTCAAATAACATAGATCTAGGCTTCAAATGGCTTCAGCAATACATTTATATTCTCCTGAAATGAACAACAGCTACAGCTGCACACAAAACTTTCATTCATACAATAACAACTTGATAATGTAGTTTTTCTTTCAGCAAAACCAGTCCAGACTTGAGCTGGGACTGTGCACACTTTTTCTCTTCTCCTAAATCTGATTTTTCCTCCTACTATTACACAATAAAACATGAGACTTTAATAACATTCACCTACACAAAACCTTCCTTACAAGGCAGCACAAAATCTCTGACAAGAGATAATCAAGGAGATTTTTCAACCAAAAAGTAAATATGTAGCTGTCATAATTAAATACAAATCTAAGATGTCAGAGAAATAAATATGGAGGTAGACAGAAATTAGTTGCACATTTAATGCCCAGTTGATTTTTCAATACTCCCCTTTAATTATGAACAATTGGAAATCATAAAAAAATTGTATCAAGTTTTTTCAAAAGTTGTTGTAACATTTTGTGAGGTAACTGACATTTTTCCGTAGTTGCTACCTTATGCAAAGTAAAAACTCCTAAGCCATTTCGTAAATACTCAAATGTTTCTTTCGCCAATGGTTTTGTAAATATGTCAACTAACTAATCTTCAGGACCTACAAAAATCAAGAAAATTTCTTTGTTGCTTACAAGCTCTTTGTAAAATGATACCTCGTATCAAGATGCTTAGTTCTCTTGTGAAACACATGATTTTTAGATAATGTTATGGATAAACTATTATCACATAATATTGTAGCGGGTTCCTTTTGAGCATGAATCAAATCTTTCAATATCCTTCACATCCAAATAGCTTGACACGCAACACTAGTGGCTGCCACATACTCAACTTCAGCTGAAGAAAGAGTCACAATGGGTTGTTTCTTCGATGCCCATGACACAAAACCTATACCAAAGTGAAAAGTATACCCAAAATTACTTTTTCTATCATCTATGTTGCCCCCACAATCACTATCGGTGTACCCAACAAGGCTGAAATCATCTGAAGTGGAATACAATATACCAAAATCCTTTGTACCACTTACATACCTCAATATCCTCTTACCGGCCTGCCAATGTGAGTCTTTTGGAGATTCCATAAACCTTGAAATCAGACTTACACCGTACGTAATCTTAGGCCTTTTTCTTTACATTAAGTGTTGGTGCTCAAAATTGTCTCGCCCCATTTTTGCCTATGAAAACTTATTGATTTACGGCCTCTGTCATTTTCTCCTTCCCGTGTTGAGCTTGGTCAGTCTTTGTTGCAATTTTTAGTCATCTCCTGGGTCATAAATCACTTAGGGGTCCATGGTTTGATCCTTGTTTCTTTGTTCCTCTGAAAGGTCTATATTTTGGGTCCCCATTCTCTGTTCATCAAAAAACTCGGGTTCCCCCATGTTTTCTGTTCTCCATAGTCGAATTTGTCTCCCTTATCATTTCTGCCCTAAGTACTTGAAGAAAATGAATGGATGTATCCCTGAAGAACGTATTTGAGCCCTGTAACATTTCTAAACTTTTTGTCCTTGAAGAAAATTTCATTCCCAAGCTCAAATGGTCATTTTTCTATATTTATGGTTTGATGGGCGTTTCTCTGGTCAAATTTACATCCTTGTATCTATAGGGGACGTGGCACCTTTTGGTTGGACATGGCTTAGTTGGGTACTTAGAAAAATTCATGGAAAGCCTTAACTCAAAATGTGTCCATGTGGAGGCTTCTGCTGCTTGGCCCAGACTTAGACATTTTTTATGTAGTTGGAATAGTTTGGCGGAATAGGACACATGGCAAGCTCGCTCATTCAAGGTCTCCGCTTGGGCACCATCTTGAAGTTGCACCATGGAGACACGTGGAGGAACCGCGCATGTTCGGGGACCAGCCCTTGAGTTCCATTTTAAAAAGGGTTAGCCGACATGTGGAGGCCTCTATTTACTTTGCATTTTGCTTAGAATTTTAAATGACCAAAAGGAGACTACCTCAAAGCATGAACATTTAGGCATCTTCCACCGAGCTTCACGCATTCGCACAAACTTCTCCAGAAAGGACACGTGGCGAGCCCACGCTCGTTCAAGGTATCAAATTTTTGGGACCACCTCAAGGTGCGCCATGGTGACACGTGGTAGTTTGAAAAGTCAAAAAGGCGGGAGGCGGACCATCGAGGCAACTTGGATTTTTTACCTCCTTAAGGATTAAAATTTCAAAATGGCCCGCAAGCCCAATGAGGGAAATAGTCAATGTTTTACCCTAGTCAATGGCGGAGGTGCGGGCTCTCGGGAAATTTGAAAAAATTCCTTTGAGAGAAAAGAGTCAAAAGTAAAAAGGAAGTGTGGCCCCACTCCAATCACATTTGGACACGTGTCGGTCTGTTTCCCGAGGGTAGAGCTGTAGGGAAAATTTGGAAAAATTTCCCTTTTCCAAAAAGAGAGTAAAATGGTAGAATTTGGCCGTGGTTCCATTCCAATCACATTTAGACACATGTCAGGCTCGTTTCTCGAGGGAAAAGGTGCGGAGAAAATGAATTTTTTTCCAATTTTTCAAAAAGTTGTAAAAAGTCAAGGGAAGCCCCTGGTTTGTTCTAAAGTTTGAATCTACCACATGGACGACCCAAATTCAAAGTAAATATCAACAGCATACTGTGAGTCTAAATCTAATTTTCCCCCATTTCTCTAAAACATGTCTAGAAGTACGAGTCTCCATGATTTCTTTATCTTTTCTACACGCCAAGCAAAGAAGGAAGTTAATATTGATATCTAAGTTTGGTGGGAAGATCAGAGGACATCTTTCACCATTAAAATGGTCTGAACTTTCATGCCCAATCAGATTTTCTATTTTTCTTCTCCCGAGCACGCAAGGGGCTAGATTTGATAGATTAGGGGTGGAAGTGGTTGGAAAATTGAAGGAAGAGTGATCTACCAGAGCAAGGAGTTGAATGTGGAGGCATTCGATGAAATCTTCCCCCTCGAGCACCTGGAGACTTTTTGCAGTTTGATTCTCGAGAATCACGAAATGATCATGGCAACACACGGTGCATTAAACAGTTTTTTCTTTTAGGAGGAAGAGGCTCTATTGTAAATTCTATAAATGGCAAAAAAAAAATCGTGTAAATGGTTGAGAGGTGTTAGAGGCTAGAGTGCTAGAGGTCGAAGAAAAATTCCCAAGAGGAAAATTTGACTAAGCTTGTCTTTTGAGAGTCCATCTAGAAACTAGGTTATCTCTTTTTGTATTAAGTTTTATTGTGTCAAGGTGGTTGCAAGTGTACAACCATTGACAAGCTCTAAGATTGTTCTAGAAACTTTCCCCTACTAATAGACTTAATCAAATTCGAGTTTTTCTATGTTGTCTTGAAAAATGTGTTTGTTTTATTTCTGGATGTATGCAAGTAGTTTTTCTTGTTTCTGTTGCAATATTGTATTAAAATATGATTCAATCACATAGGCCTCAATCCTTGTGATAGTTTAGTGGCATCTCGTAAATTCCATTTCTCAAAAGAGCTTTCATTTGGGATTGGAATAAACAATTTAAAATCACTTTTCTCTCATTTGTTGACAGAGATTGTCTGTAAGCCTTTGGGTGTACCTTAGGCGTGATTTGACTCAAATCTTGATGCTTTGTTGGGTTTTCTAACTTGAGCCTTCGTGATAGAATCTCAGAGATTGTGTGAAAGAGTGCTAATATGGGCCTCCATTGAAGCACATATTCTAGTTAAAGAAACATTTTAGCTATTCTGTGGCATTTTGTTTGTTTGACTTTCCATTTTGTAAGGTTCCTCAAGGATCTAGTGAATCTAGTTTCACCCTGCCCAACCTCCCACAAAAATTCATTTAACAACAACCAATCCTACCCATACTACCCATGTTTGTCATGTGTGTACACAAATGCATAATCTTTGTTACCAAAACATGCAGAAGCAAGTAGGGTCTCAAATGTCTTTAGTAACCTTTGCCTTGTTGTGAAATTATCTCCATGATCTGGAAGTGACAACTCATGAGAGTCATATTTGGTGTGTTGATCATATTTTCCCAAGGTCTTCTCTATAAAATTCATGCAAAAGAAAGGTACATATATCTCCTTTCATATAATAGAGGTTACAAAATAGGTTCTCTTACCTTGGTTGAAAGGCACAACCTAAAATAGTTAGGATCAGATCACATCCTTTTAATGTGCTACCCACTCCCTTCAAAGCTTGAGTGCTAACAAGTCAGATAGATTGCTTCCCCGATGCAAAATGACATACATGATTATCTATCTTCCTCTGAGTGTCCTGTCTAATCCATGATGTTGCTTGGTCTTTGAAGGAGGTTAAATTTGGGTACCAACATAAATGGCACCGTTGTCAGGGATTTGTTAATCAGAGTTTCATTGAGAGATTGATTTGCTGATTCACTGCCAATCCATATCTATTTATCCCATCAACAACACCAACATAAATGGAATCATTGTTTGGGACATTGTGATTGCAGTTCATTTTCAAACCCTGGTAAAACACTTCTTATATGTTCCAAGTGTTGTGTGCAATTCTTTCAGTCTTCACACCTAGTGCACAAGCTTTTATTTGATACATCTGGGTAAAGAAAGGTCGAATCTTTCCATTTCTAGTTTCTAGCATTGACAAACATTTGACATATCATATTTAGTGCATTTTCACAACTAAGGTGGAAATCCTTAGTGGTGACTCCCTGTTGATCTAATTCTTAATAAGTACCAGTGTCTTAAAACTCTATCAAAGTTAGATTTGTTACTAATATTTGCAAAGCTGGAAGGAAGAAGGTCTTTCTTTGCTAGGGATCCTACTAGGACATTATTTCCAGAGCTAGGAAAAGAAAAATCAGAAGGAAGAAAAGCTTGGAGAGCTATTGGAGGTCAGCAGACAAGAAGAGGGATCTCCATTGATGAAAGTGATCGGCCTATCATTGAAGATTATCATTCAAGTGACTCTGAATCAGGTAGCCTCTTTGTGGAATTGAACTCTCCAACTGGAGAGAGGGGCCTTCATTTGATTTTGAAAGGTTTGCTTCACACTCTGCACCTATCTTTTTCTGAGGTTGATAGAGATTTCCAAGAAACAAGGCCTTTGGGGGTATCCATTTTGAAAATTATACTCTTGTGTTCCAAGAACCCTTCGCCCCCATCAATTTTCACCCTCCAGGATCACCTCCTCGAATCAATATGGCTCAACCCAGGCCTCCATTTGTTGTAAACACCTTTGGACCTATAAATTTTGTGGGAATGGCTGGTTACCCAAATGTAGTGCCTCAAGATGTAAGGAACAAAATGCCAAAGTTCCAAGGAAATAATGTTATTACTGGAGATCAACATCTAAAGCTTTTTATCAATATGATGGAAGATTTTGAGATTGAACATGAAGATGTATATATCAAGCTATTTATCCATACCTTGGAAGAGGATGCTAGGGACTAGTATAAAGCATTTCCAAATAACTCTATTGATTCTTAGACTGAGATGAGCAATGCATTTAGATTACAATATGGTGATAGAACTGACCCTAGGTTTCTTTTGATAGAATTTGAAAACATCAAGAAGAACCCTAATGAGTCAGTACATGATTTCAACACAAGGTTTAATAAGACCTTGAGAAGATTGCCTATTAGAATAAGGCCTTGTGATGAGTCATGTTTGATCAAATATACTGATGCATTTGATAAAAAGGCTGCATATTATTTAAGAGACAAAACCCCACAAATTTGAGGCAGGCCTTCACCATGGCTCTTAAATAGAGAACAACATCAAGGAAATTGGAAAGCCTCCAAAAGGGAAGGTGTAAAGTTGGTTAACCCGTGAGAAAAAACCCCCAAGTAAAGAAGGCTATTGATCTAGAAGAAGTTGTGAAAACTTTGGTAGGGGTTGTTAAGAGATCTCCTACAAGCTAGCCCGAGCTGAGAAAGGAGTTGGGCAGAGTTCACAAGGTCAACACAAGAAACAAGGCCAAGAAAGATTCACAAATCACCAAAGATCTAATGACAGAGGCAAGGGACCTGTTGGATTTGGAAATAGACATCCCCAAGGTAGAGAAAATAGAATGGTGCCTGATCCTTTGGCTACTAGAGTTGTTGTTGTGGAGGAGACAAATGTCATTGATTGGTGTGACAAATGTTTCATGCCTCATGCTCCTTGTGAAGAAGATCAACAAGAAGAAGAAGAAGCTGATGATAATGATGATGATGCCTACATGATGGAGACCCCTGCAAGTTCACCAAGGGAAGCAACTTCAACTGAGGTAATAGGTGCTAGGACTATTGCTATTTTTTGGGATTGCATCCACGGGTACCTCTTCTTCCTCCCTCTCATACTTTAGAAGTAGACACTGTACAAGCTTTTGAATTTCCCACTAATTATTTGAATACTTGAGGGCATTAATGATTGAAAATTATGATGGAGGAGTTCCTTTAGAAGAAGATATGAAACTATTAATGAATGTTGTAGTTGCCCAAGAAAAGGAGCACAATACCATGGAATAAAGCTACAAGGGGCCACAAGCCAAGTCAAAATTTACATTGCTTACCAAAGAAACCCCAAAGAAAAATGCATCTAGAGAGAAAAAATTTCCCAAGCAAAACTTGTGTCCCTCCCATGTCCAAACAAAAAAGAATCCCATTCCATATATGACTCGCCAATATTTCTCCTAGTGATGCTTTACCCAAATCTATTCCATATGACATTGCCCAAGTTTTGAGTCAAATCAAAATTCTTGTCCCAATTGTTGAGTTTCTTAGGATCCCTGAGCATAAGAAGAGGGCTTTTGAATATTTAGGATTCAAAGGGGAAGAGATCATGCAAGGCAAAGATGTGAACAAGGTTGGGATTCCCTTATTGTTGCAGTGTTGGAAGAGCTAGGGGAACCACCAACGGTTTATTTAGGAACTTCTTTGGTTAAATCCCAGCTGAATGTGGATCCATTCTTCACTACCCTGGTTATCAAAGACAAGTTATTACATAATTGTATGTTTGATTCTGGAGCTTCATGTAATGTCATGCCTCTTGAGGTCATGAATGAATTAGGAATCAAAGTGACAACAACATATGGGAAGTGCACTTCCATGGACTATACAGAGAGGTGCCACTTGTGGGATGTGTCAAAGATCTGGTTTTACAACTTCCATCTTATCCTGGAAGGAACTTAAAGCTTGATGTGGTGATTGTTAACTACCCTACCAAGTGGGGGATGTTGTTGTCAAGAAAGTGGGTAGTAAGTGTTGGTGGTAGTGTGCAAATGGACATGTCTTATGCCATTATCCCCGTTGAAGGCAACTTGGGAAATTATATGGAGAGAAAAAGATGTTGTACCTGATCAAGAGCCAAGTGATGCATCTTATGAGGTTTTGCAAGAAGATGTTGATCTTAACAACTTTTGAGTTTTGTGGATTTCAGGGAGTATGAAAATGTTGAAAGCAGAGCTCCTAAGTATACTATTTTTTCTGGGAACTTAGTCTATGATTCAGCCTTGAGAAATATTATAGAATTTGACTTAAACACAATGGAGGAGCTTCAGAGGAAATGGATGGTTTACAAAATGAATAGAGAAGAAAAAGAGATATATTTCCAGTTGATGAAAGCATATCAGAGCCTCTTGGCATGGTCATATCTAGGATGGCAGGAACTTGAAGATTTTCCTTGATTGTTTTCTTTGAATCAGGGTAACATCTTTTGTATAGTGTATAGTTTGTTGTTTGTTTCCTATCCTTTTGTGTTTTTGCTCGTTCTGGTCCTCGGTGACCTGTTTTTGTTGGTTTCTCTGTCTATTTTTGAAGATGGCTCTGCTTTCTTTGCTATGCAAGATGACTCCATGGCCCAATGGTTATTCTCGGACACTGGTATACCTTTTTCTTGTGGCACTTGCAGGAGTGCCCATCCCCGAAGTCGGAGCCCTATGTTGGTGCTCAAAATTGTCTCGCCCATTTGTGCATATGAAAACTTATTAATTTACATCCTCTATCATTTTCTCCTTCACCGTGTTGAGCTTATTCAGCCTTTGTTGCAATTTTTAGTCGAGTCCGGGTCGTAAATCACTTAGGGGTCCATGGTTTGATCCTTGTTTCTTTGTTCCTCTGGAAAGGTCTATATTTTGGGTCCCCCGTTCTCTATTCATCAAAAAATTTGGGTTCCCCTATGTTTTCTATTCTCCACAGGTCAAATTTGTCTCCTTATCGTTTATGCCCTAAGTACTTGAAGAAAATGAATGGATGTTTCGCTGAAGAATGTATATGAGCCTTGTAACATTTCTAAACTTTATGTCCTTGAAGAAAATCTCATTCCTAAGCTCAAATGGTCATTTTTCTGTATTTTATAGTTCGACGAGTGTTTCTCAGGTCAAATTAGCATCCTTGTATCTAAAGGAGATGGGGCACCTTGTGGTCGTGACGTGGCTCACCTATGGGTACTTAGAAAAATTAATGGAAAGCCTTAACTCAAAATGTGTCCACGTGGAGGCTTTCGCTGCTTGGTGCGGACTTAGAGAAAATTTTATACTGCTTAGAATAGTTTGGTGGGGCAACAGACACATGGCGAGCTCTGCGCTCATTTAGGGTCTCCATTTTGGGAACCATCTTGAAGTTGTGGTATGGAGACAGGTGGAGCAAACCGCGCATGTTCGGGGGACCGACCCTTGAGTTCCATTTTAAAGAAGTGCTAACATGTGACACATGGAAACCTCTCGCTCACTTTACATTTTTCTTAGACTTTTCAATGACCAAAAGGAGACTGCCTCAGAGCATGACATGTGGTGCCTTCCATCGAGCTTCAAGATTCAAACAGACTTCACCTGAAAAGGACACGTGACGAGCCCATGCTCGCCTCAAGGTATCAAATTTTGGGATTGCCTCAAGATGCGGCATGGTGACATGTGGCAATTTTGAAAAGTTAAAAGGTGGGGACGTGGACCATCGAGGAAACTTGGATTTTGTGCCTCCTTCGTGATTAAAATTTCAAAATGGCCCGTAAGCCCGATGAGGGAAATAGTCAATGTTTTCCCTGGCCAATGACGAAGGTGCGAGCTCCTGGGAAATTTGGAAAAATTCCTTTGAGAGAAAATAGTCAAAATTAAAAAGGAAGAATGGCCCCACTCCAATCACATTTGACACGTGTCGATCATTTCCCAAAGATGGCGTGAGCTATGGGAAAAATTTGGAAAATTTTTCCTCTTCCAAAAAGAGAGTAAAATGACAGAATTTGGCCGCGGTTCTACTCCAATCACATTTGACACGTGTCAAGCCTGCTTCCCGAGGGCAGAGGTGCCACATGGATGACCCAGGAAGCCCCCGGGTCTATTTTAAAGTTTGAATCTGCCACAGGATGACCCAAATTCAAAGTAAAGATCAACCGCTATGAGTCTAAACATGATTATCACCCCATTTCTCCGAAACACGTCCCTGAGGTGCGAGTCTCCCGATTTCTTGGTATTTTCTACATGCCAACTAAAGAATGAAGTTAATATTGATATCTAAGTTTGGTGGGAAGATCTGGAGGACATATTTCACCATTAAAATGATCTCGATTTTCGTGCCTTATCGATTTTCTCGTTTTTCTTCTCGCAAGCACATAAGGGGCTAGATTTGACAGATTATGGGTGGGAGTGGTTGGAAAATTAAAGGAAGAGTGATCTACCACTGCAAAGCAGTTGAATGTAGGAGGAATTCGATGAAATATGCCCCTCGAGCAACTCTAGAGACTTCTTACAGGTTTGATTATGAGAATCACAAAAGAATCATGGCGAACACTGGTGCATTAAATGTTTTTGTCTTTTAGGAGGAAGAGGATCTATTGTAAATGCTATAAATGGCACAAATTTTTTGTGCAAATGGTTGGGAGGTTGGAAGTTGGAGGTCAAAGTGCAGTGCTGTCGAGTCAAGAAAAATTCCCAAGAGGAAAATTTGACTAAGCCTGTCTTTTGAGAGTCCATATGAGAAACTAGGTTATCTCTTTTTGTATTAAGCTTTATTGTGTCAAGGTGGTTGCAAGTGTACAACCATTGACAAGCTCTGAGACTATTCTAGAAACTTTCCCTTACTAATAGACTTAATCAAATTCGAGTTTTTCTGTGTTGTCTTGAGCAAAATGTGTTTGTTTGTTCAGGGATGTATGCAAGTAGTTTTTCTTGTTTCTGTTGAAATATTTTGTTAAAATCATATTCAATCACATAGACCTCAATCCTTGTGATGGTTTAGTGGCATCTCAAATTCCATTTCTCATAAGAGCTTTCATTTGGGATTGGAATAAACGACTTAAAATCACTTTTATCTCATATGTCGACAAAGATTGTCTATAAGCCCTCGGGTGTACCTTAGGCATGATTTGAATCAAGTCTTGATACTTTGTTGGGTTTTATAACTTGAGGCTTTGTGATAAATCTCAAAGATTGTGTGAAAGAGTGCTAATCTGGGCCTCCATTGAAGCACATATTCTAGTTAAAGAAACATTTTAGCTATTTTGTGGCATTCTATTGGTCTGAATTTCCATTTTGTAAGGTTCCTCAAGGATCTGGTGAATCTAGTTTCACCCTACCCAACCTCCCACCAAAAATTCATTTAACAACAACCAATCCTACCCATATTACCCCTGTTTGTCATGTGTGTACATAAATGCATAATATCTCGATACGAAAACATGCAAAAGTAAGTAGGGTCTCAAATGTCTTTAGTAACCTTTTCCTTCTTTGTGAAAGTATCTCCATGATCAAGAAGTGAAACTCGTGAGAGTCATATCTAGTGTGTTGATCATATTTTCCCCAAGGTCTTCTCTATAAAATTTATGCAAAAGAAAGGTACCTTTATCTCCTTTCATATAATAGAGGTTAAAAATAGGTCCTCTTACATTTGTTGAAAGGAAAACCTAAAATAGTTAAGATCGATCACATCCTTTTAATGTGCTACCCACTCCTTTTAAAGCTTGAGTGCCAACAAGTTAGATAGATTGCTTCCCCACTGCAAAATCACATACATGATTGTCTATCTCTGTCTCTCTCGAGTGTCATGTCTAATCCATGATACTACTTGGTCTTTGAAGGAGGTAAAATTTGGGTACCAACATTAAATACATGAGGCTTCCAACAAGCCTCTTGAACAATGTAGAATCCACACATGCTCCATCATCTTCCTTGCTTAATTTCATTTGTGTCATAAATGCCGGTGTTGGGGATACCTTGCACTTTGCCATTTTAAATCTCTTCAAAACTTCATTTGCATATTTATATTGAGAAATAAATATACCAACATCAGTATTGATGGACTTCAATCCCAAAGAAATATCTCATAAGACCCAAATCAATCATTTTCAAATTCATTCTTCATTACTCCATTTGAAACATATTTGAAAGAATCTATGTTTAAATCATTTTGTAAATATTAGATCATCCACATACAAGAAAGAAATTAAAATGTTACCTTGTTTGTTGACTTTGATGTATAATGTTGGTTCACAAATTTGCTTCTTTGGAAAGCATTTTGAATGACATAGGAGTCAATGTAGTCAGTATCCAAGCTCTTGGAGCTTGCTTTCATCCATAGAGTTCCTTCTTCAACTGTACACTTGTTTTCATGACTCGTAGCTCATATGATTGTGGTTGTTCCACATACACTTCCTCCTCTAAATAGCCATTTAAAAATGTATAGTTTACATCCATTTTTTCATAGACAAGCCACTTATTATGGGCAAGAATAGCTAATGCAAAATCCTAACTATGTCCACTAGAGCAACAAGAGCAAATGTCTCATTTGAAGTCTATATCAAAGTTGTTTAGTAAAGCCCCTCGAACTAGCATTTCTTGCTTTATGCTTTTGCACATTTGCATCAGCATCTTGTTTAGTATTTAAATCCATTTGAAACTAATTACATCTTTGTCTTCAAGAAATTCAACCAATTCCCATGTTTGGTTCTTCTTAATGGATTAAATCTCCTCATCTCGTGGCTTGTTCCCATATATCACTACTCACAACCTCTTCAAATGTTAATGGATCATCAATATGGGAAAATAAAGAAAAATATGAAAATGAATTTGTTCTTTCAACATCATAGAACTCACTCAAACTCCTTGTTTTCCGTGGCATCCTCGCTTTAGAGTTAGATCCGGAGATGAAGAACTACTTGGAGTGCTAGATGGTGTTTCTCCAGGATACCAATTGATGTAGATACTTGTCTAGATGCTTGTGAAGTTTTCTTCCCTATTGGTTTGGATAACAGCCTTGAAGATCTCCTTGGTTTGACCAAGGTGTAGCTTGAGTTGCATAACTTATGGTACCATCCCGAGATTAGAAGAAGTTGTTGTTTGAGTTAAATTTTGTGTTTGAGACACTTCATCTACCATATTGTCATTAGGGATAGTAGAATGCAATTATGGAGTCCTCTCTATGCTTCTATTATTTTCCTCGATCTGCGTGTTACAAACATTTTGTCTCTCGATGTGGGTGTTCTAAAATTTTCTACCTCCACTTGAATGTCCCTCCTTGAAAAGTCTCTCGAGCTTGCCTATTTTTTCCCTAATTTCTTCAAAATCTGGGCTTTGCCATTTTTCCTATTTTTCCCCAACCATGGAAGCTCAAGAATGGTTAATCTATATTTGTATGCCTTTGAAAATCCAAAATCCATGGTCGAAGGGATGCTCAGAACCATGATTCACTTGTTTTTGTTTTTAAAAAAATTTCATCCTTAGCGAAAAATCAGGTTCTGGGCATGAATGGTGATTTTCTATATTTTGATGGTCTGATGGGTGTCTTTTTCCTATCAAAGTTATTCCTCAAGTTCGGTGGTCATGTGGCTTCTTTTGGTTGGTCAGGGGATGGTGGGAAAATGCTTTAACTTATCACTTTTTTCTTTTTTGGCAAAAAAGGCAAATTTGGTCCCGTGGCTCCACTCATTTCTGATTGGTTCTTTTGGTGCTTACGTGGCTTCTTCTAATTGGATGGGGTGCGGGTTTGTTTTTGAACTTTTTCCTTTTGGATACTTTGGAAAAAGGTTTGAACTCACCCCACGGCCCCGCCAAGCTCTGATTAAAGAAAATTTTAAGTGGCAGGGAAAAGTCTTACTTTGACCCCATAGGAGGACACATGGCAAAGCTAATGGCGAGATGCGGGCCTTCGGAGGTAAGTTGAATGTTTTTCCCTTTTGGAAAAATGGAATAAAATTCTAAAATGGAAGCGTGCCCCCGCCAAATCATTTTGAAACCTTAAGGTTTTTGAAGTTGTGCCATAACGACACATGGCGAGCCCGCGCTCATTCAAGGTCTCAACCTTTGGGGATCATCTCAAGATGCGCCATTGTGACACGTGGTAGTTTGAAAAGTCAAAGGGGTGGGGAAGTGGACCATCGAGGAAAATTGGATTTTTTTCCTCTTGTCATCAAAAGGATTAAAATCTCAAAATGGCCCGCAAGCCCGACAAGAAGGAGGTCAAGGTTGGCTTTGAAAATGTTAAGAGGTGGGAGGCGGGCCATCGGGGAAACTTGGTTTTTTTCCCTTGATGTTCAAATGACTAAAATCATCAAAATGACCCACAAGCCCGATAGAGAAAAGTCAAAACTTGCTCCAGTCAATGGCGGAGGTGTGACTTCTTGGGGGAAATTTGGAAAATTTTCCTTTTGGGAGAAAAGGAGTTAAAAGTGAAAAGGAAGTGTGGTTCCACTGGGACCCATCGGGACACTAGAAGCCCATTTTTCAAGGGCGGAGAGCTATGGGGAAAACTTTTGGAAAATTTTCCTTTTCCAAAAAAAGGTGAAATGGCAGAATTTGGCCATGGTTCCTTTGGGACCCACCTTAGGACACGTGTCAGGCTCATTTCTCAAGGGTGGAGGTGCGGAAAAAATGTGAAAATTTTACATTTTTTCAAAAGTTGTAAAAGGAAAAAGGAACCCATGGCCCAGCCCTTTAAAATTAGATCTCCCACGTGATGGTCCAAATTCAAAGTAGGAATCAATGAAAATGTGCATCTATATCTGATTTTCCCCATTTTCACTCTAAAGCTCTAAAGTGTGAGTCTTCATGATTTCTTGGTATTTCCTACATTTCCTACACCAAAAGAGAGGGGAGTTAATGTTGATATCTGAGTTTGGTGGGGAAAATCTGGAGACGTCTTTTTCCATTAAAATGGTCTAACTCTCGGGCTCGATATGATTTTCCATTTTTCTTCTCTCCTGAGCATGCAAGGAACCAAATTTGATAGATTAGGGGTGGAAGTGGTTGGTGAGTTGAAGAAAGAGTGATCTACTAGAAGGAGGAGTTGAATGCGGGAGATATTCAAAGAGATTTTCCCCCTGAGCACTTGATGAACTTTTTACAGATCTGATTCTGGAAATCACGATCGTGATCATGGCGAGCACTTGGTAGCACTCAATGTCGGATTTTTGGGGGAAAAGGGGCTCTATTGTAAATGTTTATAAATGGCACAAATTTTTCATGCAAATGGTTGGAGTGTTAGAGGTCGAAGAAAATTCCCAAGAGGAAAATTTGACAAAGCCTTGTCTTTTTTTGAGAAGTCATCTCGAGAAGCTCAGTATATCTCTTTTTGTATTAAGTTTGATCATGTCAAGGTGGTTGCAAGTGTACAACCATTGACAAGCTCTGAGATTGTTCTAGAAACTTTCCCTCCGATAAATTTAATCAAACTCGAGTTATTCTGTGTTGATCTTGAGCAAAATGTGTTTGTTTCATTTCTGAATGTCTGCAAATAGTTTTTCTTGTTCTTATTGCAATCTTGTATCAAAATCTGTCTTAATCACATAGGTCTCAATCCTTGTGATAGTTTAGTGGCATCTGCAATCTCATTTCTCAGAAGAGATTTCATCTGGGAGTGAAATAAATGATTTAAAATCACTTTTCTTTCATTTGTTGATAGAGATTGTTTGTAAGCCTCTGGGTGTACCTCAGTGATTGATCTTAGATTTTGATGTTTTATTGGGTCTTCTAACTCAAGCCTTCATGTTAAAATCTCATAGATTGTGTGAAAAAGTGCTAATCTGGGCCTCCATTGAAGTACATATTCTAGTTAAAGGAACATTTTAGCTATTCTGAAGCATTTTGTTATCTAGACTTTCCATTTTGTAAGAGTTCTCAGAGATTTGGAAAATCAAGTTTATTCTACCTCACCTCCCACCAAAAAATTATTTAAAAACAACTAATCCTACCCATACTACCCCTTTTTTCATGTGTGTATACAAATGCATAAATTTTATTACCAAAACATACAAAAACAATCAGATTCCAAATGTCTTTAGTAGCCTAAACCTTGCCTAGAGAATATCTCCACTATCTAGAGTGACAACTCGTGAGAGTTAGATTTTGTTGCATTGATCATATTTTCTTCAAGGTCTCCTTAACAACTTCATTAGGAAGGACATCTCCATCTCCTCCATAAACAACAAGCTACAAAAAGGGTTCTCTTACCTTGGTTGAAAGGCACAACCTAAAATAGTGAGGATAGATCAAATCCTCTTGAGGGTGCTATCCATTTCTCCACATCTGAGTGATAAAGGGCCAGTTAGATCCCATCCCCAGCTACAAAATGACTCACCATGATCTATCTATCTCTAAGCTTCCTACCAAAACTTGTGATGCTGCTCAGACTTTGAGGGAGAATCAATTTGGGTACCAACACCTTACTGGCATTGTCTTGGGACTTATTTGAGTTTTGACTATTTTTGATTTATTTATCCCATCCATGAACACCTTATTTGATTTTCAGGATTATTTGATTTGAGACTATTTGATTTCACATATATCTATTTATCCCATCAACAACACCTTACTTTGCACCATTTTTTGGGACATAGTATTTGTGATTCAATCATACTTCATATCTATTTCCCAGTAACACTTACTTGTATTTCCAACATAGTGGTTCACTTTTAGTATACTGTAAAAACACTTCTTATATACTCCAAGTGTTGTGTGTAATTCTTTCAGTTCCTACACCTAGTGCACTAGCTTTCATTGATAAATTTGGGTAAAGAAAAGTTAGAGTCTTTCCATTTCTAGTTTCTAGTGTTGACAACATTTGATAGATCATATTTAGTGCATCTACACAACTAAGGTGGAAATCCTTAGTGGTGACTCCTTGTTGATCTTGATTCTTAATGAATACCAGTGTCTTAACCTCTGTCAAGTGAGATTTGTTACTAACCTTTGCAAAGCTGGAAGGAAGAAGATATTTCTTTGCTAGGGATCCTACTAGGACATTATTTCCAGAGCTAGGAAAAGAAAAAATCAGAAGGAAGAAAATCCTGGAGAGTTGTGGGGATCAGCAGACAAGAAGAGGGATCTCCATTGATGAAAGTGATCGGCCTATCATTGAAGACTACTATTCAAGTGCTTCTAAATCAGGTAGCCTCTTTGTGGAATTGAATTCTCCAATTGAGAGGGGCCTTCATTTGATTTTGAGAAGTTTTCTTCTCATTCTACCCCTATCTTTTCAGAAGTTGATAGGGATTTCCAAGAAACAAGGCCTTTAGGGGATATCCACTTTGAAAATTATACCCCTGTGTTTCAGAGACCCTCTACCCCTTATCAATTTGTCACCCCTCTAGGGTCACCTCCTCAAAACAACATGGCCCTACCCCCACCCAAACCTCCATTTGTTGTAAATACCTTTGGACCTATAAATTTTGTAGGGATGGTTGGTTATCCAAATGCAGTTCCTCAAGATGTAAGAAATAGACTACCAAAGTTCCAAGGAAACAATGCTATAACTAGTGATCAACATCTAAAGCTTTTTATCAATATGATGGAAGACTTTGAGATTGAACATGAAGATGTATATATCAAGTTGTTTATCCATACTCTGGAAGAGGATGCAAGGGACTGGTATAAAGCTTTTCCAGATAACTCTATTGATTCTTGGACTAAGAGATGAGCAATGCATTTAAATTGTAGTATGGTGATAGAACTGACCCTAGGTTTCTTTTGACAGAATTTGAAAACATCAAAAATAATCCTAATGAGTCAGTACATGATTTCAACACAAGGTTTAACAAGACCTTGAGGAGATTTCCTTTATTAGGATAAGGCCATGTGATGAATCATGTTTGATCAAATATTCAGATGCATTTGATAAAAAGGATACTTACTACTTGAGGGACAAAAACCCTACTAATTTGAGGTAGGCCTTCACCATGGCTCTGCAAATAGAGAACAACATCAAGGCAATTGGAAAGCCTCCAAAAAGGGAGGGTGTAAAACTAATTAACCTAGAAAAACCTCAAACAAGCAAGGCTGTTGATTTGGAGGAAGTTGTGAAAACTTTGGTAGGGGCTGTCAAAGAAATATCATACAAACTAGCCCAGGAGAGAGAAGGGGATTGGGCAGAGCTCACAAGGTCAACACAAGCAAAAGGCCAAGATAGGTTCACAAATCACCAAAGATCTGATGATAGAGGCAAGGGACCTGTTGGATTTGGAAATAGGCAGCCCCAAGGCAGGGAAAATAGAATGGTGCCTGATCCTTTGGCTGCCAGAGTTGATGTTGTGGAGGAGACAAATGTCATTGATTGGTGTAACAAATGTTTCATGCCCCATGCTCCATGTGGGGTAGACCAACAAGAAGTTGAGGAAGCAAAAAATGATGAAATTGATGATGATGCCTGCATGATGGAGATCCCTACAAGTTCACCAAGGGAAGCAACTTCAACTGAGGTAATAAGTGCTAGAACTACTACTGTTTTTTTTGGATTGCATCCACCGGTACCTCTTCTTCCTCCCTCTCATACTTTAGAAGTAGACACTGTACAAGATTTTGAATTTCCCACTAATGATTTTGAATACTTGAGGGCATTAATGATTGAAAAGTATGATGGAGGAGTTCCTTCAGAAGAAGATAGGAAACTATTAATGAATGTTGTAGTTTCCCAAGAAAAGGAGCACAATACCAGAAGTAAAGCTGCCAAGGGGCCACAAGCCAAGTCAAAATTTCCATTTCTTACCAAAGAAACCCCAAAGAAAAATGCATCTGGAGAGAGAGTTTCCCAAGAAAAACTTGTGTTCCTCCCCATGCCCAAACTGAAAAAAGAATCCCATTCCATCTGATGAATTTTCCAATCTTTCTCCTAGTGCTACTTTACCCAAATTTGTTCCATATGACATTGCCCAAGTTTTGAGTCAAATCAAAATTCCTGTCCCAATTGTTGAGCTTGCTTAGGATCCCTGAGCACAAGAAGAGGGATTTTGAATATTTAGGATTCAAAGAGGAAGAGATCATACAAGGTAGATGTAAACAAGGTTGAGATTCCCCTTACTATTGTAGAGTTGGAAAAGCCACAAGTGTTGGAAGGGATGGGGAACCACCAGAGGTTTATTTAGGAACTTCTTTGGTTAAATCCCAGCTAAATGTGGATCCATTCTTCACTACCCTAGTTATCAAAGACAAGTTGTTACATAACTATATGTTTGATTCTGGAGAGCCTCATGTAATGTCATGCCTCTTGAAGTTATGAATGAGTTGGGTATCAAAGTAACAAAAACATATGGGAAGTGCACTACCATGGACTCTAGAGAGGTGCCAGTGGTGGGATGTGTCAAAGATCTAGATGTGCAACTTGCATCTTATCCTGAAGGAACTTAAAAATTGATGTAGTGATTGTTGACTTGCCCTGCCAAGTGGGGGATGTTGTTGTCAAGAAAGTGGGCAAAGCAAGTGTTGGTGGTAGTGTGCAAATGGACATGTCTTATGCCACTATCCCCATTGAAGGAAACTTGGTGAAATTATATGGAGAGAAGAAGATGTTGTACTTGATTGAAGACCCAAGCAATGCATCTTATGAAGTTTTGCAAGAAGATGTTGATCTTAACAACTTTGTGAGTTTTGTGGATTTCAAGGAAGTATGAAAATGTTGAAAATAGAGCTCCTAAGTATGTTGTTTTCTCGGGAATTTGGTCTATGATTCAGCCTTGAAAAATGTTAAAGAATTTGACCTAAACACAATGGAGGAGCTTCAGAGAACATGGATGGTTTACAAACTAAACAAAGAAGAAAAAGAGGTATATTTCCAGTTGATGAAAACATATCAGAACCTTTTGGCATGGTCATATCCAGGATGGCAGGAACTTGAAGATTTTCCTTGATTGTTTTCTTTGAATCAAGGTGGGCATCATTTGTATAGTGTATAGTTTGTTGGTTTGTTTTTTGTCTTTTTGTTTTTTTCATTCGCTTCGGTCCCCCTGGTGACCTATTTTTGCTGGTTTCTCTATTCATTTTTGGGGATGGTCTTGTTTTGTGCTCTACAAGCTGAATCCTTTTCCCAATGGATATTTTGGCACTTGGTCTACCTTTTTTCTTGTGGCACTCACAGGGAGTGCCCATCCCCGAGTCGAGCCGATGTTGGTGCTCAAATTTGTTTCGCCCCATTTTCCATTATTTTCCTCTAATCTACGTGTTTTCTAAAACATTTTGTCTCTCGATGTGGGTGTTCTAAAGTTTCTACCTCCACTTGAAATGCCTCGAATTGTTTGCAAAATCCATTGTCATGTCCCTCCTTGAAAAGTCTCCAAGCTTGCCCTATTTTTTCCCTAATTTCTTCAAAATCTATGGGCTTTGCCATTTTTCCTATTTTTCCCCCACCATGGAAGCTCGAGAATGGTTAATCTATATTTGTATGCCTTTGAAAATCCAAAATCCATGGTCAAAAGGATGCTCGGAACCATGATTCACTTGTTTTTGTTTTTTTAAAAAATTTTCATCCTTAGCAAAAAATCGGGTTCTGGGCGTGAATGGTGATTTTCTATATTTTGACGGTCTGACGGGTGTTTTTTCTATCAAATTTATTCCTCAGTGTTTGGTGGTCATGTGGCTTCTTTTGGTTGGTCGGGGATGGCGGGAAAATGCTTTAACTTATCACTTTTTGCTTTTTTGGCAAAAAAAGGCAAATTTGGTCCCATGGCTCTGCTCATTTCTGATTGGTTCTTTTGGTGCTTACGTGGCTTCTTCTAATTGGATGGGGCATGGTGGGTTTGTTTTTTAACTTGTTCCTTTTGGCTACTTCGGAAAAAGGTTTGAACTCACCCCCGCCCCCACTAGGCTCTGATTAAAGCAAATTTTAAGTGGCAAGGAAAAAGTCTTACTTTGACCCCACAGAGAGGACACGTGGCAAAGCTAATGGCAGAGATGCGGGCCTTTGGAGGTAAGTTGAATGTTTTTCCCTTTTGGAAAAATGGAATAAAATTCTAAAATGGAAGTGCATGCCCCACCAAATCATTTTGAAACCTTAAGGTTTTTGAAGTTGCACCATAACAACACGTGGGCAGGTGAGCCCACACTCATTCAAGGTCTCAACTTTGGGGATCATCTCAAGATGTGCCATTGTGACACATGGTAAGTTTTGAAAATGAAAATTCAAAAGGGGGGGAAGGAAGTAGACCATCATCGGGAAAATTGGATTTTTTTCCTCTTGTCATCAAAAGGATTAAAATCTCAAAATGGCCCACAAGCCCACAAGAAGGAGGTCAAGGTTGGCTTTGAAAATGTTAAGAGGCGGGGAGGGCGGGCCATCGGGGGCAACTTGGTTTTTTTCCCTTGATGTTCAAATGACTAAAATCATCAAAATGACCCATGGCCCGATAGAGAAAAGTCAAAATTTTCTCCAGTCAATGGGAGGTGTGGACTTCGGGGAAATTTGGAAAATTTTCCTTTTGGGAGAAAAGAGTTAAAAGTAAAAGGGGAAGCGTGGTTCCACTGGGACCCACATCAGAGACTAGAAGCCCATTTTTCAAGGGGGAGGAGCTATGGGGGAAAACTTGGAAAATTTTCCTTTTCCAAAAAAAGAGGTGAAATGGCAGAATTTGGCCATGGTTCCTTTGGGACCCACCTTAGGACACGTGTCAGGCTCATTTCTCAAGGGTGGAGGTGGAAAAAATGTGAAAATTTTACATTTTTCAAAAGTTTGTAAAAGGAAAAAAGGAACCCACAAGCCCGCTCTAAAATTAGATCTCCCACGTGGATGGTCCAAATTCAAAGTAGGAATCAATGGCAGTTGTGCATCTGTATCTAATTTTTCCACCATTTTCACTCCAAAGCTCCTGGAAGTGTGAGTCTTCATGATTTCTTGGTATTTCCTACATGCCAAAAGAGAGGGGGAGTTAATTTTGATATCTAAGTTTGGTGGGGAAAATTTGGAGACGTCTTTTTCATTATTAAATGGTCTCGACTCTGCTCGATATGATTTTCCATTTTTCTTCTCCCAAGCACACAAGGAACCATATTTGATAGATTAGGGGTGGAAGTGGTTGGTGAGTTGAAGAAAGAGTGATCTACTAGAAGGAGGAGTTGAATGCGGAGATATTTGAAGAGATTTTCCCCCTGAGCACTGATGACTTTTTAGATCTGATTCTAGAAATCGCGATCGATGATCATGGCAAGAGCACTGGTAGCACTCAATGTCGGGATTTTTGGGGGAAAAGGGGCTCTATTGTAAATTTTATAAATGGCAAATTTTTTCATGTAAATGGTTGGAGTGTTAGAGGTCGAAGAAAATTCCCAAGAGGAAAATTTGACAAAGCTTGTCTTTTGAGAAGCCATCTTGAGAAGCCTGTATATCTCTTTTGTATTAAGTTTGATCATGTCAAGGTGGTTGCAAGTGTACAACCATTGAAAAGCTCTGATATTGTTCTAGAAACTTTCCCCTGATAAATTTAATCAAACTCGAGTTATTCTGTGTTGATCTTGAGAAAAATGTGTTTGTTTCATTTTTGAATGTCTGAAAATAGTTTTTTTGTTCTTATTGCAATCTTGTATCAAAATCTATGTCTTAATCACACAGGTCTCAATCCTTGTGATAGTTTAGTGGCATCTGTAATCTCATTTCTCAGAAGAGCTTTCATCTGGGAGTGAAATAAATGATTTAAAATCACTTTTCTTTCATTTGTTGACAGAGATTGTTTGTAAGCCTCTGGGTGTACCTCAAGCATGATTGATCTTAGATTTTGATGTTTTATTGGGTCTTCTAACTCAAGCCTTCATGTTAAAATCTCATAGATTGTGTGAAAAAGTGCTAATTTGGGCCTCCATTGAAGTACATATTCTGGTTAAAGGAACATTTTAGCTATTCTAAAGCATTATGTTATCTAGACTTTCCATTTTGTAAGAGTTCTCAAGATTTGGAAAATCAAGTTTATTCTACCTCACCTCCCACCAAAACTTATTTAAAAACAACTAATCCTACCCATACTACCCCTATTTGTCATGTGTGTATACAAATGCATAAATTTTATTACCAAAACATATAGAAACAATCAGGATTCCAAATGTCTTTAGTAGCTTGAACCTTGCCTAGAGAATATCTCCACTATCTAGTTAGAAACTCATTATAAATAAATTCACCACCTCTCGTCCATTCTTAAAACAATGATGTAGTAGCCACTTTGGTTCTCAAAAATGCCTTGAACTTCTAAAATAAAGTAAATGCATCGATTTTGTTTTAAGAAATAAACCAATGTTTTCTTGTGAACTCATCAATAAAAGTAAGAAATTAAGTGCATCCTCCTATAGACGGTGTTTGCATTTTCCCAAAAATATCTAAATGCACAATCTTAAGTGGTGCTCTAGCTCTATTTGATTGACAATTAACCGGAAATGAGTCTTTATGTGTTTGGCTACCATCATGCTATGAGCCATCTCCATAATTGTTTGTTCTTCCTCTACGCCACACCATTTTCCGAGGTGTATAGCGGGCTCAGAATTGCTTGTATATATCATGAGATCTGAAAAATTTATAAAATCGTTAGATATAAATTCACCGTGTCTATCCATTCTTAAAACCTTGATGTAGTTGCCGCTTTGCTTCTCCATAAGTGCCTCAACTTCGAAAATAAGCAAATGCATCAAAAATTTGTTTTAAAAAATAAACCCACCTTTTCTTGTGAAATGATCAATAAAAGTAAGAAAATAAGTGCATCCTCCTATAGGCGATGTTTGCATTTGCCCACAAATATCTGAATGCACAATCTCAAGTGTTGCTCTAGCTCTATTTGACTGCCAACTAGAAATGACTCTATATGTTGTTTGCCCATAATACAACCTTCACAAACTCTTTCGATTTCTCGTTTAGAGGCAAATATTTCACCATATTTTTCATATGTAGTAGTTTCATGCTCCAAAATATAAATGCCCAAATCTAAAATACCATAACCAAGACTCGTCCTTTATCACCAATTGAAACGATGCTTGAGTTTCTGCGAGAACAATCTTTTTCTTCTTAAGACTTTCCGAGGTCAGTTTTTTGAACATTTCCGTAGTTGTCTTGAACTTTTCCATATCCATCATGAACTTTTCCATAGATGTCTTTGGCTACTTGCTGATTTTGTATCTTCTACCTTAAAGGCTGCTCCAAAATTTACATTATTTGTTTCATGAACATCTTGAGCTGTTTTTTCTTTCATAAATGCGCCTTATTTTTAAAGGAAACATGCGGTTTATAGTCATTTGTACCTTGGCGATGATCAAATATGTTCAAGCTTCTCCAAAATAACACATTGATTATTTTCCATATACAATCTATAGCCCTTTTATATTAATTGTCCAATACTCATCAAGTTGTGTTTTATACCAAAGTAACATAATATACATCAGGCATAAATTTCAACTCCCCTTTTTAATTAGAATATTAACCATACCTTTTCCCAAAACAATTATTAAATGTTGTTACATAAGTGTAACATCAGTTTGAACTAATTCATCCAAGCTAGAAAACAAATATTTATTACCTATCACGTGATTACCGCAACCCAATCTAAAAACCATATGTCATATGGGATTTCTTGAACAACATTACACTCAACTGGAGAGTTTGAGGGATTGCTTCATCAATCTTAGTGCATGTAATGAACATGTCACCGTGAGAGTACTTTGCTTGGCTGATTTTGACCTTTTTCTACGATATTATTATTTTTCTTGCGTTCATGAGTATAATGCCCAAAATTCTTACAATAGTGACACCGAATGTCCGACTTGTCAAATATTTGGCCACTGGGTTATTGAAATTCTAATTTTGACCTCTACCACTAACATTTGCATAGACTACTATCATGTCCACCTCTAGGAGAACTTCTCCCTCCACCTCTACGACCGAAAATCCTCCTTCCTCTTCCATGGGTTATAAATAGATGAGATGAAAATGCATTTTCATCAAGTATTTAATCTATTTATTCTATATTCATGATTGATAAGAGAGAAATGAAGTTCATCAACACTAAACTTAATAAAATATTTGGTTTCCTCTAGATCCATAACTACAGAATAAAATTTAGAAGGAGACTCCAAAGCACCTTCTCAACAACATTCCTATCCTCTATGACCTCTCCATGGGACTTGATTTGATTAATCGGACCTACAACATGAGTAAAGAAAGATTCTACCCAATCTGAGTTTCTCATTAACAAATTTTCAAATTCTCTTCTAAGGATCAAGTAACTTAGAATTTTTAACCTTGTCCATTCCTTGATAAGAAATTTGGAGTGTGTTGCATGCTTCCTTGGTTTGTGTTTCTATTGCAACTCTTGGGAGTATGTTCTCTTGCATTTCTTGATGGATATAAAATAGTGCTTTCCCATCCTTCTTCCTTTGTTCCTTCAAGGTGTCCTTTTGAGCTTGTGTAAGAGCATTATATGTTACCTAGTCTGTTGGTTCTTGGTAACCATTTTCAACCATTTCCCAAATTTTTTGAGACCGAAACAAGGATTTCATGGTCAAAGACCAATATTCATAATTTTTTCCTGTGAAAATAGGAGTTTGCACACTAACTAGTGATGCACCAGATGTAGAAGCCATTAATGGATGCCAAATGAAAAACTAAAAACCAGAAAAGAAATAAAATAAGGGTTTAGCCTAGCTCGATACCATATAAAGGAAATCTAAGGATCTACAGAATCTATAGACAACAATAGATAAAGAATATGAAATAAAACACAACATATTTTTAATGATATAGAAGACATGAAAAGAGGAGAAACTATAGAAATTTATAACATAAAAGTAAAACAACAATCTTGGCTTCAAATAATAGAGATATGGACTTCAAATGGCATCAGCAATACATTTATATTCTCCGAAATGAATAATAACTACTGATTTGCACACAAAAATTTCATTTATACAATACCAACTTGATAATGTAGTTTTTCTTTCAAAGAAACCGATCTGAGGCTTGAGGTAGGAATTTGTCTCTTCTCCTAAATCTTATTTTTCCTCCTACTATTACACAATAAAACATGATACTTTAATAAAATTCACTTACAAAAAAAAATTCCTTATAAGGCATCACAAAATCTTTGACAAGATATATTCAAGGAGATTTTTCAACCAAACAATAAATATGTAGTTTTCATAATTAAATACAAATATGAGATGTCAAAGAAATAAATCTGAGGAAGATAGAAACTAGTTGCACATTTAATGCCTAGTTGTTTTCCCAATAATCTCATATCCGGATGTACATTGGTGCCTATTGGGTTTCCACTCATTTAATCTATGTAAACCTCAAATTTTAACTTTAGCTCTTAAGAATTGATCATCATTATTTATTCTTCATGAGCACTCGAAGTTATACTTGAGCTAGGAGTTGTACTTTATCCATTTGATTAGATGTGTTCTTGTGAAACCTATATTTCACTTTAAAGATTATAGATGCTTGTTGTTTTGATTCCATGCATAACGAAAGCTCGAATGAAGCTTGGTAGATCATGTAAAAGAATCAGAAATTATACCTGCATAACTATAAATCTCTATTGCCTATATATGTATGATTGTCTTATCATGATGTGATCCTCTTCATGAAATGATTACTCTAGATTTAAAATTTCCTTCTATTTGGAGTTTGTACCCTATAAATAGCAATTTGAAACCCTTTTCCTAAATACTAGACATGTTGAAATAGAGATGATGGAACCTTAATTGCATTTTGTACCCACTTTGCATTAACGATATCAAACCTTGTGAAAGACTCGAGATTCTCATTATGTGTTTGTACTATTTATCACCGTTTATGTAAAATCTTGAAAATTCATGTTAGAAACCCTTTGAAAATCTGCACTTCTTTGATGCTAAAATGATCACGCATTTCTATGATCACTTTTGGAAAATTGTATTATAACAAGACATACTCTTCTAAAGTTGTGTTTATGTTCTCAACTTCATACCTAGTGCATAAAAATTGATAAGATGGCACTGTGTGACTTTTAGCTATTTTGAAAGATCAAATGTGCCATGTCTAAAAGCATGGAACCTAAACCTTAATCTGCATCTGTAGCTATTAATTTTATTTTGATCACATGAATGGCATAGTTGTTCCTTTGATCTGGGAATGCAACTACATTTTGAACTCGATGCTTTACTATGTTCTTTTCAATAATAAATGACATGTTCTAAATATATGGAAACATGTAAACTTCATACCTTCTTGAAACACTACTTTAACTTCAACCACCGGATGGGTTTCGTTTACATTGGAAATTTGTATTCACTTGGTCCCCGAGTTGATCTATCTTTCTTTTTTCGTTCTTGAAATCCACATTCCTTTAGTGTTCAATCATGGCTAAGTCATAGATGACATTTTCTTTACTCCATTTCATTAGAATATTTTGAACTTAATCATCATTATATCATTTATTAATTGCATCATATATACTCTATCTTTGATATGTATTGATGATCATAGTTTTGAATGATTGTGCTTTATTTTATTATCGTTATACCTGCACACTTGAAAGAGATAGATAGAAAAATATGGTGTAGTAGTCATTCATTCTCATCCTTTTGATTATGTGTTTTTGATATGCTTCTAGAAATGGTAGTAGATACTCATGAGTGATAATGACACGAACTTCGTGATTCTCGTTTCTAGTTCCTTCTCATGTATCTTTTTGTACTTTCTTGAAGAAATTTATATATCCGAAGTCGTAAGTACATAGGCAGAAAGATAACCCGAGCTCTAACAACAATTTCTTTCTTTCAATAGGTGTTGCATTAGCTTCCGGAAGAGGATAAGAGGAATAAAGAGATGATCTGGATAGAAGTGACGAATGAGAGGCAAACCAAATCATTTAGGAAATGATGGGTTTCCTCTCTCCTCATTTATTTACTAGTTTTATGCATATGTATTTATTTTAGCTTGTACACATAAGTTAGATCCCACGGCTTGTGTGGGAAACATTATTTCTTAATGAATAAATGGAATTAAATTCTCCTATCTAGTTGTCTATTTCCTTTTGCATTTAATCACCGAAATAATAACTTGTGGAATGAAGTAAACAACTCAACACATAATTAATTTTATTCAAAAATAAAGAAATAACAATAATTTAATGCACCTTTACCTAAGAAATGTACGTTTATGTTATGCAAATAATTGTGACTATGTTTTTGTTGTTTAAGGGTTCAACTTCCGACAATGGTTAGTGTTCCCGCTTTCACTAAGGCTATGCACTAGTCTTTTGAGGTTTCGCATATATTTTCTCGAAGACGACACTTGGAATGACAACATATGTGAGGCATTTCACCTTGCAAAAACACACATAGTTGCATGTTTTCTTCCAATCCTCCCATAAATGTCTTCTTTCTAATGTGAAATGTTTTTAGTACCCATACACGATGTTTGACCAAAAATGGTCAACAGCTTAGACAACCAATAACACAAAAATGATCTATAAGGGGATTATAACTACTCCAAGCTTCCTTTGAGTAAAATTCATAAGTGATGTAGTGGGACAATGATTTAAATTATATAATGTCGTCACCATAGCTTTTATCCAATAATTGTTATCAGTCTAAATTGCACCTTTGATCTAGATAGGCTATTTGAATTTGAATTCGACCGATACAATGGGATTTCCTCTAAGTTGTGGGTGCATCGGTGGGTTGGTTCCCTTTATGACTCACCTAAAACTACTGAAATTTATGGGGTTGAGGGTTAGGAATGAACTATAAATAGCTGCCCAAGAGGAAAAGGGGTGATGCACCAAATTGTTAGGAATCTCAAATCTACATAAGACACACTAATTGATCTGGAAAATACCTGTAGGGTTCACTTCAACTGTGGTTTGATTAACTTTGACACTCACAAAATGCATGCACAAGTTCTCACAAGCATGTGAGGGAATATTTCCACTTCAAAGGTAATTTATACACTAAAGCTGCACTTAAATGACCTATAAAGCTTCACAAAAACTTAAAATAGACGTTATAATAATTTACATGCATGCAAAGTGACACACTTTGAAAAGCTGCAAGTGGAGAAAATCAGTCTTTATTCATCAAATAAGTGATACAAGTATAAAACTAGTTTTAATTGGAGGTTCGTGGTTTTTTTTCGTCTTATCTACTTTCACTTGGTATCATGGAATTGGGTGTTAGCTATTCAAAGCTTTTGGGTTGTTTGAAACACTACTAATTTGTGTCATTTAACTCATGGCTTCATTGTAAATGCATGCGTAACTCTATATTTGAAACATTTAATTTCCTATTTTGGAACAACTCATCTGGGTTTAATAACGTAAACTGTTATACTTACTTTTGGAGCTCGAGCTATATGTTTGGGAATTTTATGAGTTGAGTGTTGTGGTCTTCTGGTCTTGAAATATCTACCTGAGTGCCTTACCTCTGTTCCATTGTGAAAGCCTTGAGCTAAAGATTTTGCGTATTTCATAGTATTTGCTTATGAAAAGTCTATTTTCTACTTTTCCCTACCTCTAGGTTGTTCCTTGCCTTACTTGATTTTGCTTAGAAATTTTCTTCTCGAGTTGTATCTTGAAAATACAATTGATGCAATGATTTAGCTTCAATCTTGATTATTCTATATTCTTTGTTCAAGTTGTAATCGGCCACCAAGTATTTTTAAACTATACTTGATGAGATCATTACATGATTCTAAAGTTCCTTTCTCATTATAATTTCACATAGTCCATTCCATCTTATAATTTAGAATTGTAACATTAGATCTGGCTATCTCTTTTGATCCTTGTTTTGGATATGAGTGCTTAAAATAACTAGGTCAAGCTGATTTTCACTTTGATCTACTATCGAATGAAGATTTTGTATGCATGAATTATTTGATGCAGTTTGTTTTGTAGTTTGTTGTGAGTTTTCATGATTTGATGAAGTTTGAACGATATACCTTGATGCATCAAGTTCACTCTGCATTGTTGTATCTGATATGAGCATTTTCATCTTACTAAGAGAGCTATTTTGAGAATTATATATCATATAACCAACGTATTCCTTATGTCCTACATTCAAATGGATCACTTACTATATTTAGTTAGAACTAAATTTTATATCCTCAATACATTTCATTTTACGATACTTACAAAATTTGTAACAATATGTATTTTCTTCTACATAAATTACAAGGTTTACGTGACCTTGAGCTTTGAAAAATGCATAATGTCAGTACCTCCTTGACTGATAACCGACTATGGGAACTTGCACGTGTCTTTTCATTCTTAAAAATATTATCATTCCTTGAATGATCTGATGAATTTTTATTTTCTTCAAATGTGTTATATTATTTTTTACAGCACTCAAGCTTTATGATTTCCTTCTCTTGATGATAGGATTAGTTTCCTTTCCATCTATTGTTGAGAGTTTGTAGCTTTGATCTTGGCAATAGATGGAAATATTCATAATGACTATTACATTCTTTAAACTTTGATGTGATTTGTACTTTAAAATGCATTGAAAATATTTCTTGACTCCTAGTATCTAGTATGAGAGAATATTTGCTTTACTCTTTCAAATCTAAAAATAATAACAACATTTCATGTACTTAATTCTAAAAACAACACTATGAGATGTTCTTTATGATTCTGTCTTAGCCTTTCTAATGTATCTTATCTCTTCTTTTCCCTGTGGAATGTTTCTGAGGTTGACATTCTACATTTATTCATTTCTGTAATGTCTGATTTCACGTTCATGTTCATGAAATTTTATTTATCTAAAACTATGAATACAAGAGAATGGTGTAATCCAGAGCTCTAATAGATCATGTTGCTTAACTTTTTCAAGTACCTTCTAAGAATGAAAAGGAGAGTGGGAAGAGAAGTATGAAACCAAATGGTTGAGGGAAAATCCATCCAATCAAGAAATGATGGATTTCCTTCTTCTTTTGTTCATAGCTTTAAATACATATACTTTCATTTCATGCACTTTCTTTCAGAGTTATTCCCACGGCTTGTGTGGGTTTCTTTAATGTTATTCCTTATGAATAAATAAACTATTTTCATGTAATGAGATGTATGTCTTTCTTTTTATGTACTTTCTTCATTTATATGGATAATAAATGAATTTATACAACTCAAAACACTTAAATAATTCACTTAATCATGGAAATAAATTAAAATCAAATGTACCTTTTGATGTTCTTTGAAAATGCAAGTTGTTTGTAAAACTACACCTTTCCTACTTCAAACATGTAGCTTGTTTGAAGCTTGAGAACATGATGTATGATACGTGTCTCCCTTCTTTCCTTCTTCGGGGCCTTGCTTGCAATGGTCTTTTATGGTTGTTGCATAGTTCTAATGAAGGTAACAAATTGGAATGGCTACATCTATGAGGCATGGCATTTTATAACTACACCCAAGTTGTAGTTTTGATCCAAATGTGACTTCCAAGACTGTCCAAAACCAAATAATAAAAATTGTATCCCTTTCTCGAGATGGCTTCCCAAAACATAGTCAAACATGTAACTCGATCAATCTGAGAAACTTAAAAAAAAAAAAGTTGAGCTTTTTCGTATGGGGTGTGAAAAATTTCAAGAGTAGCCATTAATGGCATTGTATTCAATGTGGGCATGCTTATCGTGGGACACATCTTGCTTGGTATTGGCATTGATTTTTCCAACTAGGTCACTTGGGGAAATTTTTCATACAACAACTATGTTTTTATTGTCTTGGTTTTAAGGTAAATATTAATTAATTTCTTATGTGGTTTGGTAGTCGGTGCCATTGTATCTCTCATAAATAGCACCTCCCAAACTTAGAGGAGCTTTGAACATGTGCTTCCAATTGTTTATCAATTTTAACATATTTTCCACTAATCGATAAATTACGACACATAGAAGATCCAAGGTGGGTAGGGGTGGCTAGTATATTTGGCTTTGTGAAAATTTGGTAGGCATAAGTGACAATTAGATCATTAGGGCTGCGAAAAACCCCAACAGTTTGTTTGAAAGAGGGCATCATGAAAAGGAAAAGAACATGTTGAGGAGAATCTGAAGCACTGATGACATTCAGGTCAAGTACAATGATCTGGTGTAGGCGAGAGAGGATTCCAAGGTGGTGAAACATCCATTCAAGTATATTTTACTGGAGGTAATACAAGCCTCATCTAGTCATGGCCATCACCATTTGCTTCTTCTAACAACTAATGGTGATTAATGTCGATATGTTTTATCCCCACGTTTTGTTTTTTAAATGTTAGGCTTTGGTAACAATATTTCCTTATATTTTACTTTTATAACTAGAGTTGTTAATATTGTTGCCACATTGGTGTCCATCCTATGTCATTGATAGAGTTGGCGTAAGATTTTTGTTCATGGAGGGAGGGGTTCTAATGTTTATATCTCGGGTTGGTTCTAGAGTTGATTAATTTATGATGCCATCCTAGCTTAGCCATTTCAAATACATCATTCCTTATCATTCATTCAAAGGATTAAATGTGATGCCCACTAAAAAAACCCACTTAAGACCCAAGAAGAACCTAGGATTAGTTGGGAAAAATTATGGAATAATTTTGTTTTGTTTAAAAAGTCTACAACCAAGTTACAAAAATAGTTGTCACTAACAAATTCTGAAACAATTTCAATCCACTAGAATATAATTTTCTTTTATTAACAATTATTATAGGTCATAATGTCCCAAAATTTATGGTTAGAAAGTTTAATTAGGGTCAGAGGTAATTCCTCACCATACCCACTCTCTAATAGGATTTAAAGATTCAAATTGATTTTTCTCAAAATTAATGCATTAAAAAATTCCCTAAATCATTCCCATTGGATGGGAAATTTCCTCACCTTTCCATTGATATAAATAAGTCCTCCTAACTCCTCATATTTCTCAAGTTATGGGTGTGGCCTTGGGTGAAAATTTCCCCAAAAATTCGAGCTGCGGGGCCAAGGGAAAAATTTTCTCCAGGGAGTCTGCAGGGCCACGGAGAGAAATATTTCCCCACGACGGATCTATGGGATGCGGGAGGAGTTTTCCTAGGAAGGAGTCGGGTCAGGTGAGGGCGGTGGAAGATATCTTGGGAATTTCCCGTGCGGGCGAAAAACCACCTTTGCACCCTCACTCCCACGAGTCCGCAAGGGACATGTGGCATCTCCTAAGCCAACACGAGAAAATGGGGTAGTGGGGATAAAATATTTTTAATGCCCCAAAGGAAAAAGGGTAGAACTCATCCGTGCCTCCGCCGACGCCTCGTGATGCCATGTGGCAGCTCTTGATTGGTTGTGGGGCGGAGGGAAACTTTAGAAAATTTTCCCAAAATTTTCAAAAGTGAAAAAAAAGGTAAAAGGAACCTTCTCCTCTACCGATACCTCGTGACTCCATGTGACATCTCCTAATTGGCACGGGTCCAATGGAGGAAAATTTAGAAAATTTTCCCAAAAATTTCTCGGCGCTAAGTTAAAAGGATCCGCCTCTCCGCCAATGCCTCATGGTGCCACATGTGAGCCTTTGATTGGCTATGGGTTGGCGGGGGTGGGGAAAAAATTAGGAAAATTTCTCAAAAATTTCCTCAAGTGCTACTAAGGAAAATTTGGACCCGCGAGTCCACTTAAGGAAATTTTCCCAATTTTTTTTTTCATGCCAAGTGAAGAAAAACTTTAGAAGGCCATAACTTTTGATAGAGAGCTCAATTTTTAAAAACGAGGACTTTCTGAAATCTCTCGATGTCCTCTTTTCACATAGGATTCATTAAATTTAGGTTTTGATAAAATTTAAGGGGTCAATTTCATGAAAATGATCTGCAGGCTTTTATAGTGCGAACTAGTAAATTTTAACTTATAAAATTTTGTTCAAATTTGTCATTCTTTCTCCTTCAACATGTCAAACAGACATGGAGGTTTCCATTGGGAAGGTGATAGGATAGATTGCAAGTGTAAAATTGTTGGTTTGATCTACATTTTGAAATTACAAGTTTCTTTTTACAACAAAAAGCTCTAGATTTGCCTTGGCTCGATTGGAAGATTTTCAAGACATTTCCTTAAGTGTTTTTAGTTTGGTTTGGGATCATTTTGTCCTCATTAAGTCCAATTTATTATTTCATTTTCCTCTTATCTATTTGTAGGGTTATTTGAACATTTGATAAAGGAATTTTACAAAGTATACAATGAATTGAAAGAAGTGTATACATTTACAAAACAAAATTAACTATCTCTTTTGCCATGAAATAAAACATTGAATTCATTCCATGCTAGTCATAAATATTTTTCTTTCTTTTAATCAAACATTAAAACAAGAATGTAGTTTCTATTTTTCCAAAATCATATATTGTAAACAAGGTAAAATAATACATTTTCTCCTCATGTTTTTCACTTTTCCACTTTCCAAACAGGGATATCATAGTGCATGTTAAACATGGATTTCCAATGGAAATAATATCATATGAAAAGGAAAACACTTCCATTAATTAAAATGAAACTCTTATAACTTCCTTTCCATTTGATTTCAAAATACAACATACAAAATATGTATCATTCTTTCACATTCTTTCCAAAAATGAATAAAGAGTATAACTCTTTTACATTTCAAATTTCAACTTTCATTGTCAATACAAAGTATCTTTCCATTACAATTAATATATAGATCATCCACTTTAAAGTGGGAAAGGGATACAATAAGATTTCATTTCACAAGGGACTGTCAAACTGTCTTTTTCTCAGCTCTAGAATAGCAACATGCATATTTCTCATTCCTCCAATTTGGTCACAACAGGAGTAGGGGAAAGGCAACGCTCTCCACCCAAACAAGACATCCAATGAAGAGGAGAATCCATCCTTCTTCATTGGCCCCCAACCCCAACCACAATGCAATAAAAGATGTGATCCAACTCATGGCAACAACAGGCTTCCACAAACACACAAGCAACATTTTCACAACAAAAACACAGTCCAAAACAGAATGTAGTTTACAACTACATTAAAGCATGACAAACATTACTGAGGCTTCATCAACAAGCCAAAGGAGCAAGAAACTATGGGGATTCTTCTTATGCCTCCCAAAAGGGGAAATGGGTATCACCACCTGAATTACAAACCACCAAAATATAGTATATCAAAACCTAACATTTGTTATGCCTCCCCAAGTACCCCTTATTCCTCACATTTCTCATGCCTCCCCAACCTCTTATGGCACCCCATAAGAGTAAAGAAATGCAAGATATTTCTTTGTAAGGTGGAACCCAAATCCCAACTCCCTCCTCCCTTATACCTCCCTAAAACACATTTGTGCCTCCCACAAAATAAACCCATAGTCTTCTCCTACACCATTCCTAGGCCATCTACCTAACATCCCACAAACATGCCAAAACATTCACACATTAACATTTTCATAAACAAAAAGAAGCATTTCAAGAGCCAAGCTCCTACCTCTCCATGATGGAGTTGTTCCAAGTTCCAAAACAATAAGCTTTATCCCAATGTAAGTAATCCAAAACAACCAAGCACAAGTATACAATAGTCTTCCAAAAATTCTTCAAAGCAAAGCTCTAGAACATCAAAAGAATTCACCCAAGAATGAAGTCTCCAAAGTGAAGAACCCAAAAAAGGAAAGGAATTTGAATTTTATAGAAGAGGAAAGGGAAGACGATGAGGTGGATCCATGTACGATGCCACATCACACATCCTCAACCCCAACCCCAAAAAATTCAACTTCATTCTCCATTGCATAAAAATAGGTGGGTGAATAAAATGACAGTTTACTTACACACTCAAATCCAACCCACACCCCAAAGGACTGAAATTAAATCATGTAAGAAAAGTGCAATTAAAACCTACAAATTGCCTTCTCAAAATTATTATAAAAGTCAAATTTCAACTCTCCAACCATAGGTATGGTTGGTAAATAAATTTAAGAGGTATGGGACAAGTTTAACTTGTCCCACAAGCCTCCAAAATCAGCCTTCAAGGACAAATTCGAATTTCCAAGAAGATGAAGTGTTTCACACTCAAAAGTTAACTTACACATCTCTTACACATCTCTTACAACACTTTAAATCAAGGCCAACAACTCTATTAATTACTTTTTTATGATATCATTTAATTAATTAATATTAACAACATGCTTACCCACAATATTAATACAACATTTAATAAATAAAGAAAGGGGAAAATGCATCACAAAATAAACACATGCAACATTAAACAAAAGGGTCAAATAAATAAAAACACATAACCCCTTGGTCACATTTAAAGGTGATCCCCCCATGGGAATCCCTAACACACAAAACACACACAAACAAATACTAGTTTCCATGGTGACCTTGTTGAATTCATCTAGAATTCCAATGTGGTTGGTCTCCAATCCCGATGTTTGTTGTGATATTTTAACCTACAAAACACAAATACCTCCTTCGGCCTCATGGCCATATCAGAACATCCAAAATAATATAAATAAAATTCCAAAATCATTTAGATATATGAATCACAACAACATTTAAACAACCAACAAGATCATTTGTAATTTTACTCAACAACTATATCATCATCAAATAATTTCCATTTCTAGGTCTACTCACAATATCCAAATATCACATGTCCGAACATCATCCATAATATAACCATGTTAAACAATATATCAACATCAATATCCAAAATGTCTCTTATAATCATCATGCATCATAACTGAATCAAGTCAACAATAATCCATGATCTAACATCTAACATCATACTATAATAAGGTCCATAATCATGTCCATAATATAATCAGCAGTATCATGATCCGTATCAAAAGGTGTCAAAGGGAAGTGGGCACTACATCAAACACTATGCTTCTCTAACCGAGCAAATGAATTTCTATAGATGTAGATCAATATTAGTTAGTCAAATTATTTCTATGGCTAAATTATTTGTTCGGCCTTCCAAATCTACATTTGTCTCCATCATTATATCAAAGTAATATTTCATTCATGGTTCACTCAAACTACCCGCTCTTTATTGCTTCTTGTTTATATTTTAGTTCAACTTGAGAAATTTTTCTTATAGCTCCCAATATCCATTATCCCACAAGCTTTATGTAGTTCCCAACATTTGTTTTAAATTAAAAATAATAAAATGAAACTAAATTAAAAATGACGGGAAGCATAGGGGAAGTTGAGTGAGAGTGGTTTGAGAATTTATGGTGAGTAGGTGGAGGCATGTGGGAGAGGGAAGTTGGCATGTAGTAGGAGAAGATGTAGAACATGGGAACCCTCAATACCACAAAAACCTATCACTTTCCTTGGATAATAATACAAACACTTTATTGTAGTCCAGAGGTAGTAATTACGCTGAAGCCCAAATAACATTGCAAGTCTAGCAGAAATTGGATAGTCACACCAATGACAACGTACAGAAGACATGGGTTTCCTCACGAAACAATTAAACTATTTCACCATTGCAACAAACAGGATCCAACCTGATCAATTCACATTTTCTAGCATCCTCCTCCCAGCCTGTGCCAAAATCTGAGCTCTAGATTTGGGTATCGACATCCAACAAAGAATACACACAGAGAGAGATTTTTTTATAAATGTTGTGGTCGCAAATGCTCTAGCTGACATGGATGTAAGACGTGGGAGCATACATAGGCACATGAACTATTTGACAGAATGTCTTTAAAAAATTGGTTTTTGTGAACTTGAGTGTAAACAAGAAAGATTTGTAGGTGTTGGCATGTTATGAAAGTGGCGGTATGCATGAGACATCCTTACTTCTCCTGCAAAATTATATCCTAGCTAGAATTTGTGTTGTTACATGGCCTCAAGGTTGTCTTTTATTTGTCGTGAACTACACAGGGGACTCGTGCCAATTTTTATTACTTGATTATCATGTTTATGGCCTCATTTTTTTTTGAAATAGTGAGGGAATCATAAACTTCAGGCCAGTAATCTTCAATTACAAGTGTTATGAGTGTTGATTGACTCTAATTCTAGGTATTAAAAGTTGAAGAATTTAATATTAAGTTTTTTTAACAAATGACAAAGCACCAATGAAAGTGTTATGAGTGTTAATGCTATGGCCTAAAGGATAAATTTCCTTTATAATTTTGATTTGTTATCCATGTATATGTTGGTGACTAATGCAATAAGAATGTATGTCATTATTTTCTTCGAGGCGAGAACAAGATCACTTTGGAAGGATCTTGGAAAATATACCAATAAATTTACTAAAGGCATATTCAACACTATTTGGGGCGATAAGGAAAGGTTGTCTGAATAAGAGGCTACTTGCATGTTTGTATCACTTTTGAACCAAACTAAGAGATAATGACTCAATGAAGGTCAATCACGCGGGGTAGCACTTTAAGGTTTTCGTGAATGGTCGATCGGAAGGGCGAAGACATCTAAGACCAACCCATCTACTTCCAGGAATGGTCTCCTTACCTTTATATCTTATAATTTTTGTATAATTTGGTTATTCATTTGCAATAAAATAGAAATATTAAACTATTAGATACTCAAATAATTGGATATTTTAACAAGATGGCTAGTGCAATCGATAAAACAACACCTCGTGATTTTTCTACTGACTCTCAATTTGACCCTCAACCGTGTTACAACCACAACCCTAAGCATTGTTAAACCTAGGAGTCAAAACTTGTTTCTCATGTCCATTGATTTTGGCAGAGAGATAGAGATGAGTTAACTAAAACAACCATTTCTGTCTACCTTGCAAAGTTAGAAAATGTAATTTTAAAAGACTTGCAAAACAACATTTTGAGCCCCGTACAATAAATGTCAAGCGTCGTATGTGTTTCGTGTTATGTAGAGATTCATGTCAAGAATTAGCTCAAATTTTTTTAACCATTTGAGCTCTCTTCACCACTCCTCTAGGAGCCCTATTACTCCATTTTGGACTTCTAGGGAGTTGTTGAAACTGAAAAGTTGGCTTTCATTTTGACCACCATTTGGTCCCTAAACAATGAAATGCTTCCCGCCTTTGCAAACCTCTAGTATTTTTACTAGACTATTGCCTGGAACCTTTGGTTTGGGAAAATCATATTCCTAGTTAGTTTGGAAAAGGATTTTTGTAGGCCTCCAGTCGACAATTTTTGACTAAGTCAAACTAGACCAATTACGACCGGTGGCTCTAGAAAACCCGTCGCCATTTGAAACCCGTCTACCCATTCTCAGTTCTGTCGACTCTGAAAAATTCTCCATATATAGGGAAAATTGTAGGAAATTTCGTTGCATATTCATCCATCAAACATTATTTTTGGAGATGGTTTTGTGAGCCCTCAAGATAACTTTTGATCATTTCCAACTAGTCCAATTACGATTGATGACCTCAAAAAACTAACCGCCAATCGTAAACCATTTTCCAGTTCTGAATCCTGTCAGTTCCTATAAATTCTTGGTGTATAGGAGGACATGTAGAAACTTACCCATGGTGTGTTTGGTCATCAGAGGACAACATTTGAAAGTGGTTCCCTCACTCCAAGAGCCTTTATTGAATGTTTTTACAACTAGTAGGAAAATGCAAAAAAAGAAAGTTGTAGGACCCCTATCGAGTTGCCAAACCATCATGGAAACTTGTTGACACTTGTAATTAAATTCTTGAAACTCTACTGTGTGACTATTATGTGAAATTGAACTTTTGGAAAAATAGTGTTTCTCTCTTCCCTATTTCTTTCTCTCCTTGGTTAAGAAATGAAGTGAACTGAAATGAAATAAATATGTGTCTCTAACCTTCTCCTTTCGAATGCAAATTATTAATGTTATTATGTAAATGAGAAACTAAAAATGTTAATTATGCTAGATTTGGGTGGATGCCATGCCAGTGATTTATCATTGATTTCATGCTCACATGGCTTTGTAGGGTGGAAGTGAGATGGCAAAAAGGCATGGTGTAATCCATTGTTTATTATTGTAATTTATATAGGTTATTGAAAAATGTATATATGTGTAATGTATTGCCATGTTACTAAAATTTATATTTGAAATTCGGTAATATGTATGAGATGCTAGTTTTAGGAATGCCTTGGGAAATGTGCATTTAATCATGGGTACCTTTTTTATTTAGATTTGCATATGGAAAAAGTTGATATGTTAAATGAATTTGAATGTAATATCTTGTAGTGCATTTCTAGTGTGTAATAGTTGATTAATTAATTGATGTGTTGTGTTCTTTACCTTGAAAATGCAATAAAGAAATCTAAGCAATTAGTCAACCCTAGTACAAAATTTGTGTATAACTAACCCTCTTGTGTTATTCTTTTTGCATAGAAAACTAAAACCTTAGAATGAACTTAAACATGTATGCTCGATGACACCTTCTATCTTAACTAAATAAGAACCCTAGTTGAGTTACCACCATAGCCTATATATTTAGCGACATCGTCGTGAAACCATCAATTAAGAATGACTTGATCAAACATTATCTATAGTAAGTGGTTCCCTTCCAGATTGGTTATCATGTGTGTAGTAAGAAGAATATATTCTCTTCAAGTCCGACTTACATGTTAGGTGATAGAGATCACCAACTACTCTTGAAATTAACCTTTAGATGGGATTATCTAATGAAGTTAATGTTTAAACTTGTTGTACCCTCCCTCTCATTCTAGCCACATTAGTTTGCAAAATGCTATCATCTTAAAAGATATTTAATCTTCACAACTAAAATTTATGGTACTACACCTAAGAAATATATTCATTAGTTCATTTCTATAACTTAAGAGCCATTGTTTGAAGCAACAACTATGTTGTGTAACCTTGCAAGATATGGAGTAAGTAGAGCTAACACCTCCTTAGTATCCTAGTCAACTACCAAGTTAGATCTAGAAATTCTCTTCATCATCAAATGAATTCCTTGTGGGTAGAAAATGGTAAGTAACTCCTTGCAAATGAAATTGATTTGAAAGATGTTGACTTAAGAGAAACTAGGAAACTAAAACTTGGTTCCATAATCCCTTGTTATGCCTTTTATGACATTAGGAATAAAAGAAATTTCTCTTGTAGAATCGTGAAATGTGAAAACATGGGATCTTACTTTGAAAACAAATCTTTTGGTTTGTGTGTAGTTCTAAAGCTTCCAATCATGTACTTCTTCTAGATGTTAGACAATACTTCCGTAACTCCTTTTGTTATAAAACAATGCTAATAATGAGACCATAATGTGATGTAAGAGTAAAGCATACAAGAGTGAAACGAGATTTGAGGTTAGGAATAATGCCACTCTTGGAGTCCTTATAACTCAATTAGACATTTCCTTGTGTTAAAAAGAATATGAATTGCCTTGGAGAGATCAACTTTGAGAAAAAAAAATTTATAAATCTAAATAAAATTTCTTGACTTGGAAATGTTGAATGGATTTAACTTTTTATCAAACTATATTAACTATGGTAGGGAAATAAATATACCGTGATCGAAGAAGGTTTATGGGAAAAAGTATCTTGAATCTAAATCTCCCTTAAATCCTAAGATTTATTTCTTGACATCACGTCATATTCACTTGTGTAGCAAGGGTAAAATTTAAACATTGAATAAACATTTGAAGCATAATCTTAACATAAGAACATGAGAATTAGGAACTTTATATGCAATTTGAAATATGGCTAATAAATTATGTAAGTTATGGAGATTGTTATAAGGGATAAAGAGCCAACTTAAATGGTCAAACTGTAAGTTGAATGTGAAATGAATTTAAGAATTTGTAGGTGGAAAAAGGATAAAATTATCCTTGCACAATAATGTTCTTGGAATGTTAATCGTAACTAAGATGTAATCATGGTAATGATGTGTTGTGGGTTTGTCAATCCTTGGGTCCCTTTCTTATGGTTGGGTCATTGCTAGCATTCATTCATTAGGGAAAGTGTGGCATCAACATGTATATTTTTTTTTCATGTGTCTATGTGAGTCGATGACTTATATAAGTGTATTATGTGTTGTTGAGTTTCTCTACTTGGAGCCCTTGTGGTGATGTCTTGTGAGCAATGTTAAAATAAAATTTTTTTATTATTTTGGTCTTTTTATTGTTCTATTTTTGTGTAAAATGTGGGCATTAAACTTTACCTTGTTCAAATAATTCACTTTGGGTTATTAAATAACTTCAAAATTACTTAAGACACTCTGTACTCAATGCTTTTCTTCTTGGTACTAAACTGCCCTCACTTGACCTTACTTGTGTCTTACTACCTCTCTTGCTCTAGTTCTCTTTTGACCTCTTCAAGGCTTCTTGTAATTTATCCCTATTTCACACACTTGTATCATTGTTAGAGTCAATGTAAAAATGCATTCAAGGACCTCAAAACCTCCCCTTAATCCTTCTTTGCATGATTGTCCTATAAAGCTCTTAAGGCAAAGTTTCTTGCTCCACTAGTGCTAATCATTTTCTAGCCTTACCCACAAGGCTCTATCACTTCCCAAAGTTGTATTTTGACCCCTTAGACATGTTGGAAAAATTTCATGGCTTAACTCTTTGTCTAACTCCTCCTATCTCATTTTTTTGCATTTCTTGCTCTTGAAGAACTAAATTGTGGATCGGTTCAAGGCCTAAGATTTATCACGAAGGTCTGTTCTCATGTTTTCTTCATGATGCACTTACCAGTACTACTTGAAGAACTTGAAATTTCACCTTTTCCTTACTTCTTAGACCCTTTATCACATGCATACATAGGTTACTGACTCCTCTTAATCAATTGTCAAGAATATCAGGGAATACACCCAATGGAATTGAAAGATTCCTTTTAAATATTCAAGGTGGAGATCTTAAGATTATATCTTAGGAGTTTTAAGATCAATTTCAATGGTTTGAGGCTCCAATTCCTTTGTCCTAGCATACTTTCCACTATCACACACAGTCTGCCCGAGAGACCAAAAATTAGTTATAACTTCAATATGAGATCAATTCAAGATTTAAGACTCTACAATATTGTTCCTCTTAGCATCATGAAGGATCTTATTCTGACAGTAAGAATAGTGGATACCCCAAATCTATAAAATATAACTTGCTTTATATGTGACTCGATTTATGCATGTGATTACTTCTATAATTTTGAACAAATCCTCATAATTTGTAATTTGTTTGCTCCTATCTTCCAAGATTTGGATTAAAGGACTAAATATTCTTTCTCATCATGTCTAGACTACCAATGAACAATACCAAACCTAATTTCCATTGGTTTTCATCATTAAAGAAGCTTATACAGTGCACTAGAGTTAATGATCAACCTCAATACAAAGATAGATACCTGAGTTACCTAATTTCCACCTTCTTACACTCTTGTTTGAAGCCCTTAAAAGTATGAATTCTATGAATGAGCCATTAAAATTATGTAACATTCCTTGACCATCTTAGTCCCCTATTCTTGTAGTGCATTTCAACATTCAACAAGAGCAATCATTAAGACACCACTATTTGAAGAAATTCTTGAGATTATAAAACATGACAGAGCTCAGTCTTCCTTTATGGAGATATCCCTTTCAAACAAACTTGACATCACATACCATAGCATGGATACCCATGAGTGCAAGAAATATATCAAGAACACAGAAATAGAATCACATTTTTTCCTTTATTTCTTCTCCTTAACATTACATAATGACTCTCCAAGGTGATAATTCAACCTTTCTACCCTTGAGTCTCCTTGAATGAGCTTGAATTCCCATTTTTTTCTTTGTGCTTGAATTAGTTGTGGAATCTTTTTATAAGCCTAAAATTCCTAATTTTGAATGATCTTCTCATCCACAATTCAAGGAGAAGTTGAGTGATATTCTCAACCATGACTAAATATTGATAATGGAATATCTTTAGACCACCTTAGTTGTCCTCCTACGTAGACCAAGAAGATATGACAACTCATTCTCAACTAAACTCCTATTTTCTACCTTTTTATATTTTTACAAGGAGAAATTACATCACAATTTCAAACTTTTACTCTTAGGACTTGTAATGAAAATTTTACAAGTGCTTAATTCCTTTCAAAGGATTATTCAAAAATGATGCTCCTACATAAATTTCTAGTCGGGTTTGATTTGATGATTTTACTAGATTAAAAGATTAAATTATCTAAATTATTTTTGCAGATTGTGATTACAAAATTATTGGAAAGAAATTCGGATCCAATGAAGAAGGAACCTTAGACAAAGGAATATCCATATTGGTGGTGATCTTGGTATGCATATATGTGGTAGCTCTTAGAAGGTCATGAGGGCCTCTAGGATGGCTAGTTCCTAGTGAAATTTTCCCCTTGGAAATCCGATCGGCGGGGCAGAATATCAATGTTTCTGTCAACCTTCTGTTCACCTTCGCCATCGCCCAAGCTTTCTTGGCCATGCTTTGCCATTTCAAGTTCGATTGTTCCTCTTCTTCGCTGGATGGGTGTTGGTGATGAGCATGTTCATCTACATTTTCCTGCCAGAGACCAAGGGCATACCCATTGAAGAGATGAGCCACGTGTGGAAGTCACATTGGTATTGGGGAAGGTTTATTCTTGATCACAATTATAAACCAAAGGTCAAGCTCTCTAAAATTGAAAGCCTTGATTATTAAGTATTATTTTGCTAGAATGGAATAAATGAAACTCAAATATATATATATATTCAAGAGGAATTTGATTGTAAAAACTTAGTCAAAAATAAGAAGAGGGCGATGGTGGGGGTAGGAGATCGGGAAATCGAGTGTGTCAAAAATGTTTTGGGTTGTTTTCAGTCATGTTCATGTTGGTGTCATGATTGAAGAGTCATAAAGTGTGTTTGGTGAGAGGGAAAAAGGTGTATGGTATTGTCAGCTTTGTGTTGTTGGTTTATTATTCAATTTGATCTACAAAAAATGGGAATGTGAATGGGTGTAACTTTTCACTTTCACTCTTGTTGAGCCCCTATCTACTACGAGTCAAGATAATCACATCACATGGGCCATAGGCCATGCCGTCGAGGAAAAATGATAGACTTGACCATGGACTATAGACATGGTTGTGGTTCATTACATTGAAAATTGTATTCATTAGGGAAATCCCCTCACTCTAATAAGTGATAGACCATTGTCAATCATGAGAAGTTGGTTGGTGAAGTATGAACACTCCACCATACACCTTACACACATTTTGCATACAAATTTGGCATAACAATCTTTGTCATTATCCATGTCATCCTGTTGGTATCAAAAGTGATTCTCCCACGAGGGTCGTGTAGTATCACGAAACTTGGCAGGAAGCTTAGGGACAAACAGACCATGATATGAGTCATTTTGTAGTTGGAGATGGGATTCATCTAACTTTTTATCACTCGGGCATTGGAGAAATAAATAACACCTTCATTAAGGATTTTATCTATCCTCACTACTTTAGGTCATGCCTTTCAACCACAGGTGAGAGGCCTCATTTTGTAACCTCTATGTTGGTGAAGGACATGAAGAGATCCTTCTTTGCACAAATTCATGATTTGTCAATGCACCACAATTAAACACTCATCTTGTCAAAGAATGGTGATATTTTCTAAACAAGGTTAAGGTTACTAAAGACATTATGGAATCTTGATTACTTCGCTTATTTTGGCCGTAGAATTTATTCATTTGTGGACGTATAAGGAAAACGGGGTAGTTCGGGTAGGATTCATTTTTTTAATAATATTTGGTGGGAGATTAAGTAGGATAAACTTGATTTGGCTAGATCTTTGAGAACCTTCACAAAATTGGAAAATAAATGACAGAGTGCTTTAGAATAGCTATAATTTTCCTTCAACCGAAGGTGTGCATCAATGGAGGCCCAAATTTACACTTCTGTTTCATAAAATATTTGAGAATTCAACATGAAGGCTCGACCTAAAGACTCAATTAAATATTAAATACCCCTGGTTCCTCATGCCTAAGATACACTCAAATGCTTATAGACAATCTTTATCAACCAAATGATAGTAAAGTGATTTTAAATTATTTATCTCATTACATGATGAAGGCTCTTCTCATAATGAAATTGAAAATGCAATAAACTATCACAGGGATGAGATCCTGTGTGATTCGGAGAGATTTTAATATAAGATTGCAACACGAATAAGAAAAACTATTTGAAAGACATTTTGAAATAAAAGTAGACACAATTTTGCTCATGATCAACATAGATTAATTCACGATTTATCGATTCATCAATGGGGAAAGTTTCTTGAACAATCTCAAAATTGTCAATGGCTTTACACTTGTAACCATCTTGACGTGATTGAAATCTAAAACACAAGAAATTAACGAGTTTCTCGGATAGTCTCTCAGAAGACGGATTTCTCAAATTTTCTTGTAAAAATTAAACCCCGACCTTAGCCAAGAGTATTCTCATTGCATTTATACAATTCACTCGCTCACTCATCCCAAATTTCCCCAAAAGAATAATATTCATGAAATCCTTTGGTTTTTACCAATTTGTCTCGAGAAAGTGATGTTTAACAATTTTACACCCGATGTAGCTAGGTGGAAAATCCATGAACTAATCATGTTTCTCGACCTTCAACCATGACTAGGATGCCACACCATAGCCTTTTGATAATTCTTCTAATCATTATTTTATTCTATCATGTAAGAAATCCACTTTTTAATCATTTTTAGGTAACTCTGTAGAGCTTCATCCGACAAGCAATCCTTTTCACCCTCGAGGAAACACCTTTAGAAATGAGTGCCCTTGCATGGATGCCTACATTCATGCCTCTTAGAATTGAGTTTCCACACATGGATTATCCCACATTACCCATGCTATGAGTTCTGAGTTGACCAAGTGTAAAGAGGAATCAGTGGAAGCCTCCATGTGTTTCCTTGGCGCAACTGCAAAGGTGAAGTATAGAGGAAATTTCCCAAACAAGTGCAGGACTTCCACGTGCCATGGGCCCAAGAAAATTACCTTTTAGCCTTTAAAAAGTCTCAGTATAAAAAGGAGCTAGTGGAAGCCTCCACGTGTTTCTTTAGCATTTTTGATATGGTGCCCAAAAGTAGAGATCCTAAACAAGCACAGGCTCACCACGTGTCTCAGTCTGAAAAAGTTGTTGAAATAGTTTAAGGACTAGTGGAAGGTGCCACGTGCCTAGGGTCCGAGAAAGTTTCTTCGGCCATTGAAAATTCTAAGTATGGGTAGGATCTAGTGGAAACCTCCACGTGTCCCTTCGGTGCTTCTTCAAAAGTAAAGTACAGGGGCGGTGGCCAAACAAGCACGGGCCCTCAACGTTTCCCAAGCCTTAGAAAGTTGCTTGAAAAATTCAAGTATAGAGAGGAGCCAGCGGAAGCCTCCACATGTCTCCTTAGTGCAACTGCTAAGGTAGGACCTAGAGGTGGATCCTCAAATGAGCGTCGGCCCTCCACGTGTCCAAGCTTTGAGTTTGAAGTGGGCCTTAGAGTTTCAAAAGGCCCCAGTGACCCACCTTTCCACTTCTAACTTTTGATGTGGGCCCCAGACAGAGTTGCGGGTTATTTCATAACTTTGCTCCCTTATACAAAGAGGTAAAAAACTTCAAAATGTTCCGCCGACCCGCCTTCCCACTTGTAACATGAAAAACTACCATGTGTCCTTCTTCAGGGTCAAAGTAAGACTTTTCCCTACCACTTCATATTTGTTGAATAGCGAATCAAATACTATCGGGGCCATGGGGCCAAATTGATATTTTTGTAAACATAGCAAAAAGTTACAAGTTATAAAATAGACTCAACGTGCCTCATCTAATCAAAAGAGACCACATAGCCGAAGATGCTTTGAGAGATATAATTTGATGGGGAAAACACGTTCATCAAACTATAAAATGCAGGGAAATCACCATTTGTGCCCAAAATTGAATTTTTCTTTAAGGACAAAGAATTTGGAAATGATACAAGGCCCAAATATTATCCATACCTAGGAGAAAGGATCTTCAACAACATATAAATGAAGAAAACCTTTCACACATCCATTCGGGGAATAGAAAATAAGACTAACCGGAAGATTGGGAATATTTTAGAGCAAACGGGGCGAGATTAAATTGAGCACCAACAAGCCCAATATTTAGCGGTGATAGGTGCGGGAGCAAAACTATTATTTAGATTTAGGGTCCTTCTAATGTGACTTTGTCTTTCCTTTGGATGACATGGTAACCTAGTCGATGGCTTGATATGACGATTTGAAATAAAGTGCTTCTATTATTATGCAAGGAAAATGACAGGTCTAAAAACACTTCTTAGGATGTGTCACCCTTCATGTTTTGCTTTGGGTTTTAAGAGCTCTTAGTCTGGGGTGGTTGGTTTGTTTGACATGGGTCTATTTTCCCCATTCAAATTTTATTTTGTTGTTAAATACATGGAAAAAAAACAACATATACGATACTTTTGAAGCCATATTGATTGTGGTGACGACGACAGTAACTGTTGTGGTGGCATGATGTCCACAAACACATTCCTCTGAGCGGGTGTATTCATTTGAACATCTACCGATGAAGTCCATAGATACAATAATTTTGAAGCCATACTAACTGTGGCAATAATGAAAGTGATGAAAGGGATAATAAACCGGAAAAGAATATTAATTTATGGAAAGAGAATCAAGAGTGAACAAAAAATAAAATTACCTGAGAATTGTTGTAACCAAGGCATGTTTAATGGCGAGCTCCAAGAGTTCATTTTTGAACATCCCACATCTACCTAAAACCCAAGCACATGTGATTGTGGAAATAGTAATGAAGAATAAGATGTTCGAGGTGCGTGTGAAGATAAATCGAGAGGCATCGATGAGCAACAAAAATTGTATCATTAATGGAGCAATAGTGTCCAAGATTGATGTGAGTTTTAAAGACAAAGGCATGCATAATAAATCTCATGCTTTTATGATGCACTCCCCCTCTATCCCATCAATCTCAAGATGTTATCACCATGAAGAAATTCAAAGATTGATTTCTAATAAATTTTTCTTCTGCGTTAACTACAAAGTCGTGTTTTGTACAAATTTGTGGGTTGAAACATGTCTTGTTAATGGTGCTACTAGCTCTTATCGGTGACATTGTTTGTCATGCCCACAATTATCACACACAAATACAACAGTAAAAATACCAGGATAATTTTTTTTTGACTTACATTACTCACTACACAACACCACATGGGCTCCAAGTAGAGAAACTCCACAATGCATAAGACACTTACATAAGCCATCGACTCACATAGACACAAGACAACACCATATAAATGTCAATGCCACACTTTCCCCAATGAATGAATGCTAGCAATGACCCAACCACAAAAAGAAAGGACTCAAGGATTGGAAAACCCACAACACATCATTACCATGATTACATCTTAGTTACGATTAACATTCCAAGAACATTATTGTGCAAGGACACTTTTATCCTTTTTCTACCTACATATTCTTAATTTCATTTCACATTCAACTTACTGTTCAACTATTTAAGTTGGCTCTTGATCTCTAATGACAATTTCCATAACTTACATAATTATTTGGCATATTTCAAATTACCTACAAAGTTCTTAATTCACTCGATCTTATGTTAAGCTTATGTTTCTCAATGTTTATTAAATGTTTAAATTTTACCCTTACTACAAAAGTGAATCTGACGTGATGTCAAGAAGAAATATTAGGATTCAAGGGAGATTTAGATTCAAGGTACCTTTTCCATAAACATTCTTCGATCACGGTATCTTTATTTCCCTACCATAGTTAATATAGTTTGATGACTTGTTGAAACCATTCAACATATTTCCAAGTCAAGAAATTTTATTTAGATTATATATATCTTTTATTTTCTCGAATTTTGATGTCACCAAGGCAATTCATAATTTTTTTAACACAAGAAAATGCCTAATTGAGTTATAAGAACTCCAATACTGACATTATTCCTAACCTCAATTCTTGTTTTACTCTTATATGTTTTAATCTTACATTGCACTATGGTCTCATTATTGGAATCAAATTATAACAAAAGAGTTATGAAAGTTCTTTCCTAACATCTTGAATAAGTACATTGTTGGAAGCATTTTAAACTCCACATGAACCACAAGTGATTTGTGTTCAAGGTAAGATCCCAAATTTTTGCATCTTGCGATTCCGCATGTGAAATTTCTTTAATTCTAGTGTCATAAAAGGGCATTAAAAATGCTTACAAGACCAAGATTCCATTTTCTAGGTTCTCTAAAGTCAACATATTTCAAATCAATTTCACTTGCAAGGAGTTATTTACCATTTTCTACCCACAAGCTAACCTCCTATTCAACTGAGGTTTAGTTATACATAAATTTTGTACTAGGGTTGGCTAATTCGCTTAGGTTTCTTTATTGCATTTTCAAGGTAAAGAACACAACACACAATTAATTAATCAGCTATTGCAAACTAGAAATGCACTATAAGATATTACATTCAAATTCATTTTAAATGCCATATGAAAATCTAAATCCAAAAAGGTACCCATGATTAAATGCACATTTCCCAAGGCATTCCTAAAACTAGTGTTGGTGCTCAAAATAGTCTCACCCCAGTTTGCCTTTGAAAATCTATCAATTTATGGCCTTTGTGACATTCTTTTTCCCGTGTTGTTCCTAGTTAATCTTTGTTGCCATTTTTAATCATTCTGGTCGTAGATATCACTTATGGGTCCATGGTTTGCTCCTTGTTTCTTTGTTCCTCCGGAAAAGGTCTGTAATTTGGGTCTCCCATTCTCTCGTTCATCGAAAAACTTGAGTTCTCCCATATTTTCCATTCTCCACAGAGATTTTTCTTCCTTGTCA